>SJYV01044322.1:87720-132146 GCA_006410875.1 Neotragus pygmaeus
GAGGATGAGATGGCTGGATGGCATCACAGACTCGATGGACGTGAGTCTGAGTGAACTCCGAGAGATGGTGATGAACAGGGAGGCCTGGCGTGCTGCAATTCATGGGGTCACAAAGAGTCAGACACAACTGAGCGACTGAACTGAACTGAACTGAACTGAGCCACCAGAGAAGCCCAGGGGACATCTTTGGAAGATCATTATTCTGCCTGCCTTAAGGAGTTTATATAAAATTTTCTCTGTGTGAGGCACAAGTTTATAAGATTCATGACATCTCAAGGGTCTGATCTTTGGCATGTACATTCTGGAGTTTCCTGACATCCAAAACATTAAAAAAAAAAAAAAGTATTTTACAAGGCAGTTGTTAATCACAAATGGCATTTCCATACCATTATTTTTAAACTTTTTGAACTTCATAAGTCAGTTTTATAAAGTACTGACTTGATTGCAAAGGACCAGGTTTAGACAATTTCCAAGTAGGGTTTGCCTACAATGAAGTGTTTCCTAAGGTCTACTTGACTTCACACTCCAATGGCCACCTGATGCAAAGAGAAGACTCACTGGAAAAGATCCTAACGCTGGGAAAGATTGAGGGCAGGAGGAGAAGGGGCCACAGAGGATGAGATGATTAGACAGCATCACTGAGATACGCAGATGACACCACCCTTATGGCAGAAAGTGAAGAGGAACTATAAAGACTCGTGATGAAGGTGAAAGAGGAGAGTGAAAAAGCTAGCTTAAAACTCAATGTTCAAAAAACTAAGATCATGGCCTCTGGTCCCACCACTTCATGGCAAATAGATGGGGAAACAATGGAAATAGTGATAGACTTTCTTTTCTTGGGCTCCAAAATCACTGCGGATGGTGACTGCAGCATGAAATTAAAAGACGCTTACTCCTTGAAAGAAAAGCTATGACAAATCTAGACAGCACATTAAAAAGCAGAGACATTACTTTGCCGACAAAAATTCGTTTAGTCAAATCTATGGTTTTTCCAGTAGTCATGTATGAATGTGAGAGTTGGACTATAAAGAAAGCTGAGTGCCAAAGAATTGATGTTTTTGAAGTGTGGTGTTGGAGAACACTCTTGAGAGTCCCTTGGACTGCAAGGAGATCCAACCAGTCCATTCTGAAGGAGATCAACCCTGAATATTCACTGAAAGGACTGATGCTGATCCTTTGGCCACCTGATGCAAAGAACTGACTCCTTGGAAAAGATCCTGATGCTGGGAAAGATTGAAGGCAGGAGGAGAAAGGGACGACAGAGGACAAGATGGCTGGATGGCATCACTGAATAAATGGACATGAGTTTGTGCAAACTCTGGGATACAGTGAAGGACAGGGAAGCCTGGCATGCTACACCATGGTGTCACAAAGAGTCAGGCACAACTGAACAACTATGAAATAATTTCAGGTTGGAATTTATCCACATTTGTGAACCTCTGAGGACTGGCAGATTGTATTAAGGAATGGTGCTTGCCTCCTAACCTGCTGTGTAATACTTGGACCCTGAGCCTGGGCTCATTAAGTACCTGTCTGCGTCAGTGTGAGACAGCAGGTGAGACTGCCACAAGATGGAGAGCATGTGACCCATCTAATGTGCTTAATTTTTAAAATAATAACTGTTCCCAGCCAAACACAGCTGCAGGTCAAATTCGGTCCTCAGGCTGTAAGTTTGCTACTCCCACTAAAAGCTGCTTCCATTCTGAACCTGGCTCCAATTTCTACAGTTCCAGAGGACCCAAGATAACTACTTTGGCATTAGACCTTTACCTCACTTTGCCCTCTCAGTTCCACTCTGTCCTTAAAGCCTGTGATGTCCTGAACTTCAGTATAGTGGATAGGAATCTGCCTGCCAAGGCAGGGGACACAAGTTCAATCCCTGGTCTGGGAAGATTCCACATGCCTCGGAGCAACTGAGTCTGCTCTAGCGCCCAGGAGCTGTAACTACTGAAGTCCTCATCCCTACAGCCTGTGCCCTGCAACAAGAGAGGCTACCACAATGAGAAGCTGGTGTACCACAGCTAGAAAGTAGCCCCGGCTCGCCTCAGCTAAAGAAAGCCCACTCGTAGCAATGAAGACCCAGAGCAACCAAAAAATAAATAAAAAATAAAAATGTTTTAAAAGACTGACTGAGATCCCTCATGTGCTCGCCTGGTTTTCAGTGCATTGCTGTCCAGATGTTGACCCTCTCCTGTGCTTTGCTTCCGTGTTGGCATCAGAACCATGATCCAGAGGGGTTCCTCGCTTGTGGACTGCTGGAGCTATTCCTGTGGCCTTTTAGGTGGGACAGAACCTGATCAGAGCCAAAGGTGGGCATCTAAGTGATATTCCATTCTTCAAGTACAGCATGCTAATTTATTCTTGCCTAAATAAGCTCAGATTGGCTGACAGAATCCTGACGGAAAAGTTTCTGTGTGCCAGCCAGTGAAATCACATCAAGAAAGTGGAAGGAGCAGTACAAGCCTGGGGCAGGAAACTTGGGTTCCATTCCCACAGGATAACTCTAGGAAAGTTCCTCATCTCCAAATCAGTCTCAGGTTTTGCATAAGTATTATGAAGAGAACTGAAAGATTGCTTCCTGGCTCCCTGCACCCTATTATTAGGAAAATAAGATAGGAACACTGACACTTTAACATATCAATCAGTCTCTTATAATTCTAAAATTTCTAACAATTTTCCATGAGTTTCCAGCTCATCTCCACTAAGCAGGGCTGGTTTTTAAATATATCTTTTCTGATATATTTATAAATTAATATATGCTATGTCACTTCAGTCATGTCCGACTCTGTGCGACCCCATAGACGGCCTCCTACCAGGCTCCTCTGTCCCTGGGATTCTCCAGGCAAGAACACTGGAGTGGGTTGCCATTTCCTTCTCCAATGCACGAAAGTGAAAAGTGAAAGTGAAGTCGCTCAGTCGTGTCCAACTCTTAGCGACCCCATGGACTGCAGCCTACCAGGCTCCACTGTCCATGGGATTTTCCAGGCAAGAGTACTGGACTGGGGTGCCACTGCCTTCTCCAAAATTAATATATACTTACATTTATTTATATAAATATATTTATATTATATATATTTACAAATATATATGCCTGTGTGAATATATATTATATAAAATCTAAAACCTCCTAAAGTATTTGCATGTTTATGTATGTATGTGTATATTCCTATATACAAAACATCACTATGGAGAAAAGTCATAACATGATGAAGGTAAATTATTTATAAGGTAAGAATGTCTAGAAGCTTTGTTAGTCTCTGAATAAGAGAGGTTCCGGAATATATTTACTTTAGGAGGTTTTAGAACAGATCCCACTTTGAACCTTTCAGACTGGCATTTTTCCAACTTAGGGTGGTTACGATACCTATGATATCTGTTTTTATCCTTTAGAATTCCAAGCCCCAGTACAGAGTTGAGGTATGGTGGGGACAGGGACTCTGTATACATAGGGCCCAAGACTTTATTATCTTTCTAGGAATCTCAGATAATGTCTGAAGATTGAAACTTCTAGATCAATTTAAGCAGAGCTGAGTATTCCCTCCTTTGTCCTAGTGTTAAATCGAATGCATACAGTCTCTATTATGGCACATGTCAGGTTGTATTGTACCTAATTCTTTCCTCCTCTGCTTCCCCCATTTGCTTGTGAGCTCTTCGAGGATATTCACTGGATTTTATTCATCTCTGTATGCCTAGCACCTATTGAAATACCTGGTACATAAAAGCCACTCAAAATGTTTACATAATGAATGACATTAATAGCTAAAGAAGGTTACCAGCACTCTAAGGTACTTGAGGCATTTCTATTCTTTTCTGATGCAAGAGCAGAGAATGAACAGCAGAAGAATGTGCTATTAGCTAACACATTTTGTGTGTTTGGCAGTCACATGACAGCAATAACACAATATTTTGGGGACATTTGAACATTTGAAACCACTTCTGAGCAGCCTTTCAAAATAGTTCCTAGGGTTGAGGTACCAAGCTTTTAAAACTGTCTTTATATGAGTATCAAACCTGTAGAGCTACATGTAAAATCCTATCAGGTTAATAATGTGGCTGCTGAATGAATTCCATGAGCCATGCATGGGAAAATATCCATCATTTGGATATTAGCAATAAATATCTGGCACTTAGAAGAACCTGAATATATTTAGGTATCTGGTATATTTCTTCTGAATACAGATGAGCTCAGTAAATGGGTTGCTTATAAGATTTGTGAATTTCCAGCTTTAAGGACGGAAAAAAAAAGGAGTGAAAAGAGTGGTGATAGGGCTATGATATACTAGAGAAAAGCCCTTAGAGACTTGTGTCAGGTGGCCACAGTGAGGTGGGAAACAACAGAGTGGGATACACTCTGAAGCCAGAACTAAGATTTGTTGATGGGTTGGATGTGCAATATGAGAGAAAGAAGAATAAAACCTGACTCCAAGGTGATCAACTGAAGCAACTACAAGAACAGCTGCCACTTGCTGAGAAAGACCTGCAAGAAAAGCAGGTTTGGGGAGAATATCAGGGGCCCGGATTTGGACATGACAAATGTGCCCATTGGGCAACCAGGTGGAGATATTGAGTAGGCAGTTGGATACAGAAGAGTGACTGGAGTTATAAATATTGGGTGGGAGTATCAGAATACAATGAGTAAAAACCTCACAGAGAATAAGAGAATGCATGCCTGCTGCTGCTGCTGCTAAGTCGCTTCAGTTGTGTCTGACTCTGTGCGACCCCAGAGATGGCAGCCCACCAGGCTCCGCCATCCCTGAGATTCTCCAGGCAAGAACACTGGAGTGGGTTGCCATTTCCTTCTCCAATGCGTGAAAGTGAAGTCGCTCAGTCGTGTTCGACTCTTAGGGACCGCATGGCTCCTCCTACCAGGCTCCTCCGTCCATGGGATTTTCCAGGCAAGAGTACTGGAGTAGGGTGCCATTGCCTTCTCCGAAGAGAATGCATAGACTCAAATAAAAGAAAAAGATGCCGAAGCCCTGGGCCACTCCAAGATTCAGCATACAGGAGGTGAGGAACCAGCAAAGAGACCTGAGAATTCGTGGCCAGAAAGGCAGAGGGAAAATTGAAAGAGTGTATTTCCTTGAAGCCAAGTGAAGTAAATCAGAAAGAAAGAACAATCAATTGTCTCAAATACTGCCGATAAGGCAAGCAAGATAATTGGTTATAAAGACATGGAAGTCATTGGTGACCTTGATTGAAAAACAGTTTCAGTGGATTATGGGGGCAAATGCCTGATAGGCATGGACTCCAACTGAGAAAGGGGAACAAGAATAGAGAGCAGAGGATATGACAGTTCTTAAAGTGAATTCTGCTATCAAAAGCAGGGCCTCTTAAATCTTGGTCCCCCAAAAATCTAAGGATAGAATTCAGAGAGCTCATGAATTTAGATGGAAAAAGGATTACACCTCTATTTACACTACTCTCTAACTAATCTACCATTTTGTTCAATTATGAAAGTAAAATCAGCAATGTCTGTTTCTTTGTTGCCAAATCTAGAAATTGTGGATATTTTCACATCACATTATAATTTTTACAGATCTTTCAAAACATCATGATCATCACTCTTTCAAATGTACAGTAACTACTGGCCCCATGCTGTTCAAGTGCTGAGACAAACATGGCTGGCCAACACTCGGCAAATATACCCAAAGGCCATTCAGCCTCCTGACAGTGAAAGTACATATTCTCACAGTGGGAACTAGACCTTTGTTGCTTATCGATATTCTTTTTTTATTCATAATTGCTTATTGGGTCAATACATGGAATAAGATGAATGATGTTCATGCCTTAAATTTTACAGAACTTGACAGATCAAATGAGAATTCTTAATCCTCATAAGATAGCACAACCTTTTGTAACGCAAAGGTTACAAGATGCAAAAGCCATGATTGAAGAGAACCTCTGTAGCAGTTCGCTTTAAAAAAATAAAATTTAACTTACCTTGCCTATATTTTACATGTCTTATCTAGTACGTTAATGAAGAAAAACATGTTTCCACATCACAGCAGTGGAAAGTCATTTTGATAACTATATTCCAATGTAATTTATTTCTTTTGCAATTCTGTATTTTATTTTAGGCATCTGAAAGCAATATTCTGAGGAATCCATAGACTTTCCCAGATCATTCAAGGTATTCGTGACACAAACAATTCAAGAAAATGGAAGGGAGAAATGGATGATAGGAGGAGGAAGTAGCAACAAAGAATGTTCCAACGTGGGAGAAATAAAAAGTCATCTGTACTGCAGATAAGAATGAGTCACTACACAGGGAAGAAACGATGATGTAAGAATTGGGAGAATTGCGAAAGAGATGTTCTTGAGTAGGCAAGAGGAGATGGACCATTCGATGCATCTAATGGATGGACAAATGGAGGGGCTGGCTTAGGATACGATCCTAGGTCATTTGTGTACTTACAGAAGACAAGGCAGAGAATGTGGACAGAAAAGGTAGGGAGAAAAGAGATGCTGATGAGACCCTACGGGAGTTCTCTCCTGATTGCGCCTATCTTCTCATTAAAACAAGAAGCAAAGTCATCCATTGAGAATAGGAAGAGGAAGGAAGTGCTAGAGGTCTGAGAAGAGAGCAGAAGGCATGAAGGAAATGGTCATCTTGAAGGGCAGAAGAGTGAATGGACTAGCGAAATACAGAGTGACTGGAGAATAAGACCGAGTACTCTCTCGAGGTTCATGATCGTGAATTTCAAGTGAGTCAACATGACTCACTTGTGTGCTTTCCTCTAGACTCACTCAGTTACAGCAGTGCAGGTGCTGAGTAGGTGGAGAGCTGTGTACAACTAGGATTGTGTGAACAAAGACAAAGCAAGAGAATGGCAAGACTGCTGAGAGTGGCTAACGGCTTGAAAAGGAAGAGCACGTCATGTATCCATCCGACCAGAGTCATTTTCTCTTTCTCTCTTTTCCTGTCTCCTGCTTTTCTGAGTCAAACATGAGAATAAGGAAAATCATCAGGCAGGTGGCAGCAGGAGCAGAAGCAAAGGCTGTATGGAGGAGAGGCATGGGTGGGCTGTGAGAAAGCTGAAGCCTTAAGTAAGCAGAAACCAGCATTGAGTATGAGGCAGCATCCTCAAGGACAAGGAGAGTCCTCGGTCAGGAGAATGGTTGACCGTCAGAGTGAAGATCCATCAGTGTCTGCTGCTCAGAGCAGGACCTGCTCAGAACTGGTCCCTGGAGCTGCTCTGGATTTTCCAGCACATACAACTATCTGCATAAAAGGGTATAAAAGCAAATGGGAGCCATTTATTGCCTAATTTTTTAATTCCCATTTGAACTTAAAAATGAAAGTCTTTGACCTGCTTAACGCTCTCTTTGACAGCACTTTCTACATAAATTGCAGATATTCAAATGTAAGTATCTGAATCACGACAATGTAACAGAAGCCCAAGCAGCTCTATGAAACCGGGACCTCACCTGGTCTAGTCCCATCCTCTCAGGACATCCCCATGTGCTTGAGAGGCAGTCCACACACAGGTGTGATGACTCTTAAAGGATTAATTACACCATCATTATCTGTCTCCTACTTCTGCCTCCTTGAGAAACAGAGGTGCCTAAGTGGTCAGAAAGGCAGCTGAAAAATCAAGCATGGGTATGCGATTCTTGTATTTCATTTGGCAAATAATTAAAAATTAACCAAAAAAAGGTAATACAGGTAGATTCACTATCCTGTCTAAAGTCAACAAATAGTGTTTTCACTGCTCACCATTTTCTTTAAGCAACCTGGCCTCACTCTCCACATCGTGGATATTCTGCTGAAGGTAGCACCTTCCAACCCAGAGCCTCTGCCCCCACTGCCATTCCACCAAGAGGCTGTCAAGACCACAGTGGTTACATAATTCCACTTAATGTTTCTGATGGGGAGGCAAGGGGTACATGGAGCCACGGACTTCCAGAGGAAAATGAAAAGCACCTGTAAGTTCCAGAAATGATTTCACTTATATGAGTGCATTTTAAAGATTTTTTTTTTACCACAACTGAGAGTAAGACACTAATTTTACCTCGTGACCCAGTGAAGACACATGCGTGCACGCACACACGTGTGCAGACACACACACCCCTGAAATCTCAGATTCGTAACTCTAGTTATGTGTAATACTCTCTGATAGTTTCTATTCTATTTTTATTCTATTTTATTTAAGGTTTTTAAAATGCTGGTCATAATTTACTAAATGGATTTAATGACTCACAAATGGGGTGTGATCTGCAGTTTAAAAATATTAACCAGCATGAATTAGAAAACAAGTGACACTAATTTTGATACAACTGAGAGGAATGGGGGGGATCTAGAAGTACTGACATGGAAATATGCTGAAGGCATATTATTCAGTGAAAGGGAAAATTCCAGAATATTCTATACATATAGACATACATATATATACTTGTATCTTTATATGTAGTATATATGTGGGTAATACTTATAGTTTATTGTGTAATATAGGTGGAAAATACTATATATAATCTTCTGTAATTTGCTCTCTTCACTTAATATATCTTGAAAATATACATATTATACAAGAAAATGTTAGCAGCTAATTCTAGAGATTAGAATTAAGGACCCTAGATTTTTTTACGTATCACTTTATACCCCTCAGTGCTATGTGGTTTGTTTTATCACGAGCTTTTAAAAAGCAGAAAATGAACACATGGCAGTGCCCCATCCAACTATGCCATGCTGCCTCCTCCCCAACCTTAGCTACACTCTGCTAAAATATATAAACCATAAACTCAGCTCCTGCAGTTAAATACACATAAGCCTATAAACTCACTTCCTGCAGTAAATTCTCAGGTTATCCTACGTCACTGCACTATCCTAACTGACTGTTGACCAGAAATTGCTAAGGAACCTGTACACTGTGATTGCTCTGAACACAGAACCAGTTTATGAATGATGCTAGCTAGTGACCACAGAATAATCCCTAAGAGCCTGTTACTGATATTTCTATGAAAAACTAAGTTCTGAGATGACCTGAAAGTGGAGGGTGATGTCAACTTAAGCTTACCTATAAAATACAGGTTACGTTTCAGTTCAGTTCAGTTCAGTCGCTCAGTCGTGTCTGACTCTTTGCAACCCCATGAATTGCAGAACGCCAGGCCTCCCTGTCCATCACCAACTCCCAGAGTTCACCCAGACTCACTTCCATCGAGTCTGTGATGCCATCCAGCCATCTCATCCTGTCGTCCCCTTCTCCCTCTGCCCCTAATCCCTCCCAGTATTCTAATTTTTTTTTCCCTAAAGAGCCTGCTTGTGCAGTCTAGCTGGCAAAAACATATGTATCACATAACACATGCAGGTTTATTTTCAGGCTCACAAACGGAACACAGCAATACCGAATTAGAGAAACTCAAGCATCATTAAATTATGAAGGTCAAAGATGGTCCCAAACCACATTTCACACTCCCCTTTAGTCCCAGGCCCTCCCTTTGCCATTTTCCTGAATGAAGGCACAGGGCAATAAAGTGGCAAAGGGTTTAATTCCTCTATGAAACCCTTCCAGACATCCCTACATTGGTAAGAACTGAGATTTCGAGGCTTTTCTTTAAAAATAATAAATTTTCAAGTTGCAGAGTAGAAAAATAAATGATTTCCACCCCTCCTTAACATTTCCTACAGTTCGAATGGGAAAATGGATATCTAAATTTCCATCGGTAAGTTTTAAAAATAGAAAAAAAACCGCAATATACCCATAAATCATGCAACTATCAAAAAGCAAAAGCTCTGACGTGGATGAAAGCAAAATAACAAATATGGTACAATTCCACTTTTGGCAAAAATAAGTTATCAAGAAGAATGAAAAGGTATATTTGCACATCACTGAACATGAATAAATGATGGAAAGACAGACACTAGGTTACTAAGACTGACGTTAATACTGGAGAAGGTAAAAATGAAAGAAAGCTAGGGAGATGGCTAACTTGTGTTTTTACATTTCACTGAATTGTTAAAATAAGCACACATAACTTTTGTATTTTTAAAAGGGGAAAAACAATTTAGAACAAGGTGCAGTAGGCCACTGGTGCACTACACGTCCTGAAAGAATCTGTGCAAGAAGGACAGATTTCTACCGCATCTAAAGTTATGGACGAGGCACGAGCCCCAAGTTCTGACAAAGCCCATGCATGGCAGTCAATAAACATCACAAGGGAGGGCCGCTCACTGGAGGCGCCCAGGGATTCCAACAGCACTAGAGAACAGGGGTCTTGATATGGGGTGAACCGCATACTCCCCAAAAGGCATGCCGAGCTCCCAACCCCTTATAGATCAGAACGTGGCCTTTCTCAGCAATATGGTCTTTATCGGGGTGATCAATGTTTAAATGAGGTCGTTTTGTAAGAGAAAAATATATATGCCATGTCTTTTTCCTATTGCGCTTAGGCCCTAGATATTACAAACCTCACCAACATTGGCACAAAAGCTCCACCAACTTCAGCCTGCAGAACCATAAACACAGTGAATTTCTGTTGTTCTAAGCCACCCAGTGTGTGGCAGGCCCAGGAAATTAATATCATATCCAACAAGGTAAACCAGAAATGTTAGTGTCTCAGTGCTAGCCTTGATATATATTTCACACAATTCAGTAAGCTCTTGACAGGATTATAGCCTCAGGTTACCCTGCAGACACATGTTGTCTCCTTAACAAGACAGGAAAGCACCTTGACCACATCTTATTCTATAGTGATAGTAATGATACTTTGGGTTACTTTCCAAATATTAAACATTGTGCTCTGCATACACTATTTTATATAAACCCCACCACAACCCTTGAGGTTGTCAGTCTTACTGTTATTGTGTGCGTGTGTGCTAAGTTGCTTCAGTGGTGTCTGACACTTTGTGACCCTATGGACCGCAGCCCGCCAGGCTCCTCTGTCCATGGGATTCTCCAGGCAAGAATACTGGAGTGGGTTGCCATGCCCTCCTCCAGGGGATTTTCCTGACTCATATGTCTCCTGCACTGGCAGGTGGGTTCTTTACCACTAGTGCCACCTGGCAATCCCTTTATTGTTATCACCATCCCCTTTTTACAGACAAGGAAACTGCAGCTAAAAAAGACTAAGCCACATACTCAAGATCACATAGTTAAAGTTAAAAGATCACATCATGATCTGAGCAGCATCAAGTCCATACTTTGAACTGCTAAAACCCATGCCTCTACTCAAAACCCCCACAGTGTGTGGTACTGTGATGAGAAAAGGACAGGCTTGTGACATTGGAATTGTTAATTAAGTTGTAGTGACACTTGAAATCCAGTTCTGTGTATTTTTAGATTTCTTAAAAATTATAGGGTCACCATTAAAATAACTATATTGATGACTTTTTTTAATTTATGGAGGAGATTGCCTAAGATAGTTATCTCTAATAGGGATATGTACCAAATATATGAAACTTTAGTTATTGAACCTGATAAAGTAGGAATTGATTTGGAATATGAAACCCATAGTCTCACAGCTACAAAATGAGAATCTCGGACTTTCACCCCAAGGAGAGCAAGACTCTGAGAGGTATAGATTTTCCTACTCTTATTCTCAATAGGGTTATAATGTGACTGAAAAGGAAGGAACAGCTAAACTATATGAATTTTGTAAAATGTAGAAAGAAAAAAAAAAACATCTGCTTTCTAGGGAAAGGGGAAGAGCAGTAGCTTTGTGGGTTGAACAATTGGAACTTGAGGTCATTGTCCCCAACCAATGCGTTCATAGGGCCATAAGGAAAAATGATGCTCACTCCGTGGGCCAGTACCCATCTGCTCTCTTCCGCGATCCTGTCAACTTTTTAAATTTGGGGAACATAAAAATGGTCAAGGAAGTGAGTGCAGACATGGTTAGATTTAGGGGCCAGTGCAGACATGGTTAGATTTAAGGGTCAGAGAGAGTTTAGTAGAGGCTCTGTGTATGCACAGATATGCATTCACTTGGATACACAGGTTTCTGGAAGGGTGAAATGAGCAAATTACGCAGCGCTTCAGTTTTTAGTCAACCATGTACCACATACAGTGTTAGGTGCTTAACAGGCATTGTCTCATTTGATACGGTGTGCAGGGATTATTATCCTCAAATATATTCCCCGGTTGTGGACTGACAAAAGTAAAAAGACATAAGTAACAGGGTGGTAGGTCTAAGACTCAATCAAAATCATTATTTACCCAAGATACCACACTACACATAGGAATTCAATAATATTTGATTGAGTACTACAAAAATATGCTATGACTAAATACACACATCTACTATGAATATACCATTTATACCCATATTTGCTCCATGTTTTCAGAGCATCAACTCTGAAATCTGAAACTTATGCTTTGATTTTAGGTTTGCGTAGTCTTTCTTATTTCAGCATAAGAAGGTCTTAAGGAAAACTTGATTATTAGTACCTCATGAAGCAAGCTGTGTTAGTATTAATAAACTTTTGGAAACAACTATTATAGTAGTTATAGCATATCCCTGCAAGGAGATCCAACCCGTCTATCCTAAAAGAAACCAGTCCTGAATATTCACTGGATGGACTGATGCTAAAGCTGAAACTACAATACTTTGGCCACCTGATATGCAGAACTGACTGACTCACTGGAAAAGACCCTGATGCTGGGAAAGATTGAAGACAGGGGGAGAAGGGAATGACAGAATATGAGATGGTTGGATGGCATCACTGACTCGATTAACATCAGTTCAGTTCAGTTCAGTCGCTCAGTCGTGTCCAACTCTTTGCAACCCCATGAACCGCAGCACGCCATGCCTCCCTGTCCATCACCAACTCCCGGAGTTCACTCAGACTCACGGCCATCGAGTCAGTGATGCCATCCAGCCATCTCATCCTCTGTTGTCCCCCTCTCCTCCTGCCCCCAATTCCTCCCAGCATCAGGGTCTTTTCCAATGAGCAACTCTTCACGTGAGGTGGCCAAAGTACTGGAGTATCAGCTTTAGCATGATTCCTTCCAAAGAACACCCAGGACCGATCTCCTTTAGAATGGACTGGTTGGATCTCCTTGCAGTCCAAGGGACTCTCAAGAGTTTTTTCCAACACCACAGTTCATGAGACTGAGTAATCTCTGGGAGCTGGTGATGGACAGGGAAAACCTGGCACGNGAGCACGCCTGCGCGCGCCCGGGCCCTTCCTGGCAGGCTGCTTGTAAGATGAGTGAAGAAGCAGGTGGGGGAGAGGGGAGGCAGCGAGCGAGAGGGCGAGGGGAGCGCGGGCGCTGAGCGGCGCTCACTTGGAGCGCGGCGAGCAAGCGAGAAGAGCCTGATCCATGTCCCTCGCTGCCTCCCAGCCCGGCGCGCGAAGATGATGGCCATGAACGCCAAGCAGCCTTTCGGCATGCACCCGGTGCTTCAAGAACCCAAATTCTCCAGCCTGCACTCCGGTTCCGAGGCCATGCGCCGAGTCTGTCTCCCAGCCCCGCAGGTACGTAGTGGAGCATAATTACCGCTCTAAGGCACATTTTTTGACAGGCACTTGCTTCATGTTTTTTTCATGTCGCCCAGAACAATCGCCGCTGTCTGAACCCCTCTGCTTGTCTCCCCCGCGCGCTCTCCCGGCGCTCTCTCTCTCTCATTCATGTCTCTGATCCACACGTCTGTTCCAGCAGAGCCTCTGTCTCCGTATTAATTTTTATGACCTGGGCTTTGAGGAGAGACATCTCGGTTGCTTGAAAATGTGTTTTAATCCTGAGTTGACAGTATTCCCCACTGACTGTGCTGTGCGCCTTCTCGCTTGCAGCTGCAGGGTAATATATTTGGAAGCTTTGATGAGAGCCTGCTGGCACGCGCCGAAGCTCTGGCGGCGGTGGATATCGTCTCCCACGGCAAGAGCCATCCGTTCAAGCCCGACGCCACATACCATACCATGAGCAGCGTGCCCTGCACGTCCACTTCGTCCACCGTGCCCATTTCCCACCCGGCCGCGCTCACCTCGCACCCGCACCACGCAGTGCACCAGGGCCTCGAGGGCGACTTACTAGAGCACATCTCGCCCACGCTGAGCGTGAGCGGCTTGGGCGCCCCCGAGCACTCGGTGATGCCGGCGCAGATCCACCCGCACCACCTGGGCGCCATGGGCCACCTGCATCAGGCCATGGGCATGAGCCACCCACATGCCGTGGCGCCTCATAGCGCTATGCCTGCTTGCCTCAGCGACGTGGAGTCGGACCCGCGAGAGCTCGAGGCCTTCGCCGAGCGCTTCAAGCAGCGGCGCATCAAGCTAGGGGTGACCCAGGCAGACGTGGGTGCGGCCCTGGCCAACCTCAAGATCCCCGGCGTCGGCTCGCTCAGCCAGAGCACCATCTGCAGGTTCGAGTCTCTCACTCTCTCGCACAACAACATGATTGCGCTCAAGCCGGTACTCCAGGCCTGGCTGGAGGAAGCCGAGGCCGCCTATCGAGAGAAAAATAGCAAGCCGGAGCTCTTCAATGGCAGTGAGAGGAAGCGCAAACGCACGTCCATCGCGGCGCCGGAGAAGCGCTCGCTGGAGGCCTACTTTGCGATCCAGCCGCGGCCCTCATCCGAAAAGATCGCGGCCATCGCCGAGAAACTGGACCTTAAAAAGAACGTGGTGAGGGTCTGGTTCTGCAACCAGAGACAGAAACAGAAACGAATGAAGTACTCGGCTGTCCACTGACTGCGACGGGGCACGGCGTCCGGGGCCGGGAGAGCTGAGTGTATGTCCCGCTGGAGTTGGGGGGAACGGTTATGGGGGCTCCAAGACGTTTCCTGGCAGGTCAGGCTCTCACCCCCGAAGTCACAGACTCTCCCCTTTATCCTAATTAGTTGCCTCCCGGCCTTCCCTTTCCCTTCTTTCCTTTCTGTTCCCACCAGAAAAGTTTGGGCGCTAAGAAAAAAATTCAGGAAAGGCAGACCTGGAGGGACTTGTGCTCTCCGTGGTGCTGAAAATCTCCCTCGCGCCCAGGACTGCGCGACCTCAGGGCTGGAGCCCAAAAGTAAGGGATAGTCAATTAGCCCGACCGCAAGACTCTGGCGTGAAGACATCACTTTGCTTAGCGTGATTAGACAAGGGGTGAAGGGATGGGAAGGAAGTGATAAGTAATAATACAAAGTCTAAGTGGGGTACAAACATGTACTGGAGATTTATTTAGAGTATATAAAATACACGTATGTTTCCAAAGGATAGCCTTATACTCCCTTCCCCACCTAAATTCTATCCATCTCATCCTTTGGTTTGCTGTAAGTTCTCTAAGGTAGCATGGATTAGGTTCAGGGAAAGTGTGCAGAGAGTTGCCGGCTCCGAGCTGTTCTCCGCCATAGGGTGGGCTCCGGAAAAAGTGGGCCCTTTTCAGTGACTGAAAATGCTGGAATCCTGTAGCTGGCTTGCAAGCAGTAGCCGGCCCCTGCTGTGGCCCATCCTCCACGATCTGCTGGCTGTTCGAGAGGTAAAGACTGCCTGCAGGAAGGCGGAGGATTGGTAGCTTTCCGGTCGGACTGAGGACTCTCTGACCCTTGCTCACTCTTCCAGCCAGACTCTCAGAGCAGCGTAGAGGCGGATGCCCGAACGAAAGTAACTGTAACTCTGCGGAGCATATGCAAGTCCTTCTAACACGGCTCACCTCGTTGCGCTTTTATTACTGTTCGCATCGTTGTTTACTATTATTTATTTACCACCACTTTTTTCCATCCCCCAACCTCTTGGTGGAGGTTCACTTAGTTTTGAGCTGATTGTGGGGCCAAACCACTGGCCTGGGACCTTTTCACCCCAGTCCCTCTGGTCCTGTCACATTTTATTTTTTGTTGCTTCATGTAATTTGTGTGTTGCTGTGTGACCTTTGGTTTTGTTGTCCGAATAGATGCAAATAAAATATTGTTTCCTTCTCTACCCCTTGAATTAACTTCTAAAATAAATGCTTTATTTTTCAACCCGAATCGCGGTGCTTTACTTTCTCTGAGGTTAAGGAGTACTAGTCTCGGAAAGGATTTAGAAGTGAAAACCCAGAAGGGCTGAACTGCCATTTCTAGCAGGCCAATCTCCTGCAATTATTTCTCCTTGCTCCTTTTCCCTGGGTGCCTTATCTTCTCACCCAGACCCTCTCTAGACCTCAGAGTTTCCAGATCCTTCCTCCACACTTCTCCAAGTGCAAATCTGTCAGCTTCTATTTGTTCAACTTGACTCAGACTGAAAACTTTTAGGCCTGACTAATGGGAGTAGGAGCCCCCAGTACCTCCACTCATTGGCTGAATGATCCTGAATCCAGTTTATTAAACTTCTCTGAGTCTCCGTTGGTTGTTTGCAGCGTGAAGATGCTAATACTTATCACAAAGTTATTGTCGGGACTGAGTAAGATTGTTTATTTAAGCCCTCTGGTGGTGCTTGGCTCTTAGTAGGAAACATTATTTTAAAAGATTAAAACGGCTAGATGCGCGATGAAGAGAGAGATGTGGAGAGGAAGATGTTTTTGCTGGGACAGAGCCGTTAGGACTTCTTGGGGATTACTTCAGAAATTCATTTGAAATTATCGTCCAGGTTATGCCAGCATCTATCTTGGCTTCTGTGTGTGATGGTGGGGGGTGGTGGTGATGTATGGGGGTGGCGGTGGTAAAAAGATACCTGCGGCAAAGATCCTGTCTAGGTGCTGGTTCACAATAGGTGCTTAACAGATGCCAGTTTCCTTCTCACTCTCTCTCCGACACACTCTAAAAGGGGGAGGAAATGTTATTTGTGAGCCGCAGAAACACTTTCATGATTTAAAAATGAATGTTCCAAGCCCAGAAGTCTTCTGTACATTTCCCCACCGTGTCTTCAAAGAACTCTGGGTCATCACGTCCGGCCTGAAATTCGAAGCAGAGCAGGTCTCCCCTTCGTGCAGCACGCCCCCCTACTGCAAAAGCAAACCTGGGGATCGCCCCCAATCCCTGCACCTCAGCTCGTCGCCGCCGCCTTGCGCAACAGCCCCAGCGATTCCTCCACCTCCCCTCCATCGGGTGTCCTTTAATAATAAATGCCCTTATGCCATTACATTATATTGTGGGTTTTGAAAATTTAAAATACGGCTGATGCAATATTAATTGCCCATAGTGGTATAAAACACAGGGCCGGAGCCCAGCCGGGCTGCAGAGCAGGCGGCCGTGAAAGTCCCACGCCGATGCGGAGCATTCCAGACAGACGCGCCTTTGCGGGCTGAGAGGTTTCCTGCAGGTAAGAGCCTTCGGCTTTTTTGGCCGGGGGAAGAACTCGATATCCGCCTCCGTCTCCTTTTTCAAAAAGTTCCCTGCTGTTTTTTATTTGCTTATTTGTTTGTTGTATTAATAACATCAAAAGTTTGGGAGAAGAGGGCGCGATGAGTCGCCTGAATGCAAGGTCTGTGTCACTCTTGGCCGGCGGCGTGTTGAGTGGGACCCGCGCCTCTGTGCCTCAGCGGCTTCAGACGTCCTGGACGGTATGCGCACCGTACTTTGACAAGTTTCTACCTGCGGGCGGGAGCTGCGGCCCGGTCCACGCCGCGTCCCACCCTCTCCCACCCCCCGAGTGCGCCCGGCCGGCGCCGCTGTCTCTCTCTTTGGGCTTGTTCAGGAAGCATTGGGAACTGCGGTTTCTCCGGAATTGTTCAGTCGCCTCTGTTATTCGTCCGGTGGAGGCACAAACATCTTGAGGGGTGGAGTGTGTATGTGGCCGGGAGCAGGACGCGGTGGTGTGTCGGGGGGTGGTTCGGGTAGCAGCCGGTTTGGGCTTCAGACAGGCCCGATGTGCATCCTGGTGGATCATTTCCTAATTGCATGACCTTGCGCAAGTCACATCACCTCTCTAAGGCTCTGCTGATGGCTGTAAAACCGTACAAAAATTTTTTTGAAGAGTAGTTGAAAATCACTGTAGAGCAAATTTGCTTTTCCCAAGTCCCATCAACTTGGCGGCCTTCACTGCCCAAAGGCCCAGCTAGGGATTTCTTTAACCTGTGCCAAGAGAAGGGGAGGCCAGTTCTCAGGGCTTTTTGTATGGAAAGCTGCATTTGGTCTCTCCTGGTGGGATTTTGAGAATTATCTGTGGACCAGAGTAAGCCTTCTAGGCCCCTGCCTGGCTGGAACCAGGGCTTGACCTGCAATGAGCCAGACATACACAGGGCTGAAGCACAGGCAGCCAGAATGTGGAGGTAGGAACTCCGGGCTCCTGGGTCCAGGCTGTGTGATCTCTGGCCAGGAACTTCCTCTGGCCTCAGGTAGTGTGAGTTTTGTCTGTTTCAAGCTCAATGCCAGCTCAGGATCTGGCCCAGAGTGGCAGACAATTGATATCTGTTGAATAACTGAATGAATGTTTTGTAAATGAAAGGACCCCTCTAGTGCAATCCTCTCTGGATTCTGGGGANGTGCGCCCGGCCGGCGCCGCTGTCTCTCTCTTTGGGCTTGTTCAGGAAGCATTGGGAACTGCGGTTTCTCCGGAATTGTTCAGTCGCCTCTGTTATTCGTCCGGTGGAGGCACAAACATCTTGAGGGGTGGAGTGTGTATGTGGCCGGGAGCAGGACGCGGTGGTGTGTCGGGGGGTGGTTCGGGTAGCAGCCGGTTTGGGCTTCAGACAGGCCCGATGTGCATCCTGGTGGATCATTTCCTAATTGCATGACCTTGCGCAAGTCACATCACCTCTCTAAGGCTCTGCTGATGGCTGTAAAACCGTACAAAAATTTTTTTGAAGAGTAGTTGAAAATCACTGTAGAGCAAATTTGCTTTTCCCAAGTCCCATCAACTTGGCGGCCTTCACTGCCCAAAGGCCCAGCTAGGGATTTCTTTAACCTGTGCCAAGAGAAGGGGAGGCCAGTTCTCAGGGCTTTTTGTATGGAAAGCTGCATTTGGTCTCTCCTGGTGGGATTTTGAGAATTATCTGTGGACCAGAGTAAGCCTTCTAGGCCCCTGCCTGGCTGGAACCAGGGCTTGACCTGCAATGAGCCAGACATACACAGGGCTGAAGCACAGGCAGCCAGAATGTGGAGGTAGGAACTCCGGGCTCCTGGGTCCAGGCTGTGTGATCTCTGGCCAGGAACTTCCTCTGGCCTCAGGTAGTGTGAGTTTTGTCTGTTTCAAGCTCAATGCCAGCTCAGGATCTGGCCCAGAGTGGCAGACAATTGATATCTGTTGAATAACTGAATGAATGTTTTGTAAATGAAAGGACCCCTCTAGTGCAATCCTCTCTGGATTCTGGGGACTAGAGGAGGAACAGAGACCATCAAGAATAGACAAGTCAGGAGTAGGGCCAGGGCCAAGGTGGTGGTTTGCATATCGAGCTTCCATTCAAAGACAAAGTTTCCCTCCTGTTTAAATTAGAAGAGGCTTGGCCTCCCTCTGTGTTGATCGTGGGTAGAGATGTNGGGTTGCCATTTCCTTCTCTGTGAACTTTCCTGTTGTAACATAAGAATGTCTTAAGTAAGACCTGTTTATTAGAACCTCGTGAAGGAGGCTGTGTTAATACCAATAAACTTTTGGGAACAACCATCACAGTAGTTGTGGCAATCCCTATAGATGAATCTATAGGCAGATATAAATCCATTTTACTTGAATGCAGATGCAGAACTCACTCAAGAAAATTCAAATTATCTTGTAGTCATTACATTTCATTACAAATTATCAAAATATGTGATGTTCATATGGACATAAAAATTGTTATAAGATTTGAAGAAACAGGCTATTAGTCTTCATGGTAGGATATGTTCTTTTATTCAACTAAAATATCAACTTTTCAAAAAAGTATCCCTTTAAAGAATTTGAAATGCTTAAAAAAGGGAGATCTGGATTGCTTTCTTATTTATTTATTTGACTGCCCCTTGCAGACTTAATTCCTCAACCAGGGATCAAATCCGTATCCCCTATACTTGAAATACAGGTGGAGCCTTAACCACTGAATTGCCAGGAAGTCCCTGGATTGCTTTCTGAAAGATTTGTTATTATTTTTGGTACAATTTTTATGCAAATGAATTTACTCATTTCCCCCCAACTATTACTGGATCAAATTTACAAGTGCTAATACATAAAGGAACTCATAAACCAGCTCTGAAAGACAAAACAAACAAAACCAGATCAACTTTACCTTAAGATTGCCATTTCCTTCTCCATAAGATTCACAAGATTTGGTCAATTATATAATTTGATCCATAATAAATTGAAGTTGTGGAATAAAGTATGATTCATGAATTTTTTAGTACTATTTGAAACAGAAATGTAAACAGCTTTTGCAGAGTGCCAGAAAGCCCACGTTAATTTTCCAAGGAGTGAAAGTTCAGACAATGTGCAGTTAGTTATCCTTGATTAAAGCACTCTGGGAAGCAGCCAACTCTGTTTATTACACTGAGGACTGTGGCTTTCTTGCAATGAAAAGCCACATATTTCGCCTCTAATGGACATTCATAGATCACAATGTGTTCTGGTTCTGCCCACTTCTTCAGGGAATTGAGCCAAAAATCTCAGTCAAAGAAGCATGAAATGGCAGCCAGACCTCCAAAGAAATGTTGTGCCTACGTGGTTCCCATTCCACAAAGAAGAGTAAAAGGCTCTGGGTCCCGTTGTGAAAACAGCTGCTGAAATTGAATCATGTGTAATCTCAGACTCTGTGAATTCAAGTGTCCTATGCTTGGGATATCCTGTGGTATTTGATTCCTTGGTCATTTGCATATCAACTGCCCCCTTCAGGGATGAAAAGTAGCCTTCTTGGGAGCAGGTCCAACATTCAAAAGTACAAGTCCCCTTCCCCTTTCCTCTTTCTCTCTTAGTAATACATGGCTGTGAAGACCTTGGCGCCTGGACCACCTCTCATTAGGGAAATAAGATGCCTACTGCATCATTAGGTATAAAGCCAATTCTCCTAAAGACTAGTATGCTTTTGTCTAATATGCAACAGAACTGCCACTAAAACCCTCTAAAAGCCCTCCTATGTTTCAAGATTATAAATGTTCTCTGGCCTCTCAAAGCATAAATCACTGAAGATGCTTCAGTTGATTTATGGAGGTCATTTCATGAGAGTGAATTTGGTATCTTTATATGTCTCATTGAATAAGGTTTTCTTTGTAGGGATCAGAGAAGGTTTTGTCAGAGGATGTGTGGCAGTCATGGGAAAAGGCACAAATTACCTTTCGACCCAATTTCAGTAGTGAGTAAATTCCATTCCAATTAACACATTTCAGTCAATTCCTATCAGAGCAGGGCTTGTAAGTGGATAGGCTGGATCATGATCTATATGCCAGGAAAGCTCTTCTCCCTTCCACTTCCTGCACCAAAAATCTTTCTGCCAGTCCCAAGGTCAATTTCTACTAAGTGTTAGAGGTTTGTTTCATTTTGCCTTGATCATCCAGAACCCACTATGAAAATGCAAAGACCTCTCAAGGGGTACTACATTAAGCCATTTTCAGCTATCAATTCATTTCCCAGCTGCTCAAGAGTTAGTTCAGAGCCTGGAGGTGAAAGAGGAGAGTAAAGAGAGGGATCTAAGATGCCAGAGCCCTGCAAAAGGAAGGAAACCCTTCTCAATTTATTTCTATTTGCAATGTGCTTTTGCATAGTATGGAGAAGATACTTTGACCAGTATGTTCTGAATGGATACTCTGAATGGTACCAGCAAAAAAATCAGAGAAAAAAAAACCTGAAGATCTTCTAAGGAATCCATGCGCCATCTTTGCCTCTATTAGACTGAGGAGCGCTATGCCCGGGGCTGTCCACAGTCCCCTTTCCTGTAGACAATGGATATATGGTGACCTGTAACTCTGCAGTGGAATCTTACATCATGGTGCACTATTTGATGGCTGCTAAATGGTCACTGATGCAATGGTCAAATTCCAAAGTCTAACTTCCAACTGACACACAGGATCACCTCACTGCAAAATTGGAGGACCTCTCAGAGAGTATGTGGTTCATTTGCCAGTTTAAGAATTGAATTGCATGCATCTCGATAACAAATGCCAAGAGGTCTTCCAGTCTCTGTTTGAACACCTGCTGAGCTTGGGAACTCAGGCAACCAATTTTCAGAAAGCTCTCAAATTTTATTCTTATGTTTTGTAAAAATCCACCTGCCTGAGTCTTCTATCCAGGAGTTCTAATCCAGTATCCTGAGTTTCCACAAAATAAGCTAGACAAGCATGACAGTCATTGAAACATCTTAAGACAGTTGTCTCATGCCTTGAGTCCTTTATGCATCAGAAATGGTGAATAACAAACACATTGCCTTAGATTTAAAATAATCCTAGCATATTTTCAGCAAATAATAGTTAATAAGAAGAATAAAAGTCTTCTCCAAGGGCTCCTAATGTGCTAACGTGGCTTCCTGGACAACCATGTCGGCAGACTGTCAGTAGACATGCACACACAGAAGGTACCTGCCCGTAGGGAAAGTTTCAGGAGGCTATTCCAACCATTCTGAACTGTTTCTTCTTTTATAGCTGTACATTTGCATCTTCTTTTTCGAAGGACTATGAGATAGAGCATTTTGAAATTCTGGACCCAACTTAATTAACTAGCCTGTCACTGGTTATATGAAACCCTTTGCAACCAAAGTTTCTATTTCTCATCTGTGTCTTCACAGAGTGACACTGGGACTGAGTGCAGAGGTGAGGCTAGCGAGGGGCGGGACCCTCTTTCTTGGGTATAGATGGGTATCACTGGTGCTCAGCAATTGACCCATGGTTACTTTCCCCTGAGGTTGAATTCCATAAGCAAGACCTTTCCTATCATTTCAGAGTTTGATCTGGATGGCAGTGAGATTAAAAGATATTTTTTATAAAAAGACAATATGAAGTATGAGTGGAGTTAAACTGTCTATCTTTCTCTCCCACACACAAAAATGAGAATAATCTGCAATTTCTAGAGTTTGGAGAATCAAGGGGAGGGACGGTAACATAGTTCCAAACACAGCCTCAGATGTCCAAAAATGTGGTAAACACAATGGTAGGAGTCAGGGATCAGAACTGGCAATGTCTGCTGGTGACAGAAAAGCTGGATCGCGAGCCAGGAAATTAAAGATTCTTTCTCAGCTCCGTGTACTAACTTTGAGACCTTCAGCAAATCGCCTCCTGTCTCGTTTCTTTCTCTTAAAAATAGACATAATACTTTCTCTACATATGTTCCAAGGCTGATCCTGAGAGAATCAAAAAAGGCTAGTATATATGGTCTCAAGCTATTAATCCTTTTGCGTTTATTTTTTGCCTGTCCTTGTTGGAGCCCTTTTCTTTCCTCTCAGCAGCATTTATGTTGCCTCAGGCAACTGGCATCCAAAGAGCAGGAACCCAATGAGAAAAATGAGTCTACACTCAGTTCTGACTTCCAAAATAAAAATTTTTGATACTTATAAGAGAAACATGCAAAATAATAAAATAAGCCAAAATGCTTATTTTGAAGTAGTAGGTTTTATTGAGAAAAGAAANCATCCAAAGAGCAGGAACCCAATGAGAAAAATGAGTCTACACTCAGTTCTGACTTCCAAAATAAAAATTTTTGATACTTATAAGAGAAACATGCAAAATAATAAAATAAGCCAAAATGCTTATTTTGAAGTAGTAGGTTTTATTGAGAAAAGAAAGTGCCTTTGAGAAGGAAAAGATCTTCAAACTATAAGCCAGGGGAAATCAGATGACAGTCACCTGGATTTTGAGGGTGGAGGGGAGGGAGAGAGGGTGCAGGGCCCTGACCTTAAAGCAGGTTTTTCAGAGGACTTCAGACAAGGGAACAGGTCTGAGAATCCACTGGAAACAGGTGGAAGTGGCCCAGGACTTTCCTTGAACAAATGACAAAGTCTGGAAGCCTCCAGACAAAGCTTGGTTAGTTATCATTTATATCATCACTATGGGTCCCTGAGGATGAACAACTTCTCTCTGGCAGATGAAAACTTTCCATTCACAGCTATGGGCACCTCACTGGGGAGTCAGCCAACCAAAGTGACTCTCTATGACCCAACACTTTGCTGACCCACTTCCAAACTGCTGCATGAGAGTACCATGCTTTTCAATGACCGTGGGCACCTATCAGCAACCTCCACAACCAAAGAAAAACTGATGGACCGGGACATGATGAAACTCATTCTGTGACAATATGAAAGTTTTTTGGAAAAGCAACAATAGAGTCCACAAATGTAAGGACTTATGAAACAAAGAAAAACAATTGTTCATATAAAATAATCTGTATAAAGATACTCATAAATTATACTCCTGTTAGTTATGAAATGATGCAGAAAAAAATTTCCAGCCTAATAAAATTTGCCCAAATAACAATTTCTAGTTTATTTACATGACTAGCAGTGTTAACATGTATATATGTACATACATACATGAACAAGTAAAAAACAAATTAATAAGCAGTGTAATCCAGACTTTTTCCTAAGAGGAATGGCTCTTTCTAGTTAACGTGACATTTATAAACAAATAGTGTTCTGAGTCCTCACTGTACACAAGAGATGTGAAGCACTTGGTGCTGACCTTGAACCACACAGCAGGACCCAGAGTCTTCTAGAATTTCAAGAATGTTCCCAAAGAGAAACCTCTGAAATTGAGTAGGATTTAGACAGCAAATGTGCAAGTGCTACTAGAAGAGAGAAAGGGCTTCACAAAGGTGAAAAAAGCAGGAAAGGGATGTGTTGAAGGAATGAAAACTTTCAGCTAAAATGCGTCTCCAAAACAGGACTCTAGATCCACCAAGGTCATGTGACTTTTCTGTACTGTTAAACTCCTTTTTAATAGAATGAGAGAAAAATGTACACCTTTTTATTCATAACCCAGCTGTGGACCACTGCCTGAAAGGTTTGTACAGGTGCACACCACAAGAAAGTACCACCCAGTAAAAAAATTCATAGTTACCAATACAGTTTTGATTTTAAAAAAACAGGATTTCAGAATAGGAGGCCAGATTTTTTTATCTCTTGATTCCTTGTGACTTGGGACAAATCTGAGAATTGCAAATGTCTTGAGGGCAGCCAAAGACTTGGGAGTGAAGGCTGGATTTGAAGTCTCAAATTCAGCATTTACTAACTGTTGGGCTTCAGGCAAGATATCTGTCATATCCGGTTTTGTCTTCTTCATCTCAATGGGCACAATACTACTACCACCTGGCTCATTGGCTCCTGGAGGTAGAAATCCTTTACCAACTAGAAAGCATTAAAGAAGACAAGAGAGAGTCAAATGGTATGAACTGTTTAAAGTGGGATAATATGCCTTTGTTAAATACTTGCATTTCTAACAGTGGCCTGATTCTCAAGGATCCTGAGAGATGTGTGAGGTTATGATTCCATCATGGTGCCCATAGCTGTGGCAGTCTTCTTTCAGCACAGAAATTCTCAAATAGGCATTTGCTAACAATAACCTGATGTAATAATCTATAGGTTCCCGCCATAAGCGTGCTGTGACTAATGACTAATTACCCAGATCCTCTGAAATGAATTTGTAAACATAGCCAGTGTTTTATTTTTGGAAACTCTCAGTTGTGGACTAAAGGAAGCTTTATTCTGAAAGTATTAGACTCTCTCACGCTATTATTTTAGAGACAAAGAATTCTTCTGGATGAGCAAGTAGCACTTAGAAAGTAGATTTCTATTTAGTACCTCCACAGAAATGAACCAAGCCAGACCAGGAGTGATTTGGAAAGAAAGACTCTTGCAGCTGCCTTCCTACAAAGTCCATTTTGACTGCCCCAAAGAACAGTGAATTGTTCACTTCAAAATGATTAATGTTATGTGAATTTTTCCAGAATTAAAAAATTGGGAAAAAGTGTAAGGCTAGTACCTCCCATCAAGAAGTTTATGGTTATGATCTGATCAAGATAACAAGCTTACTTGAACTCATCCAACAAATATTTCCTTAACCTGTATTTCTTTCAGAACAGAAATGTAACACCAAGCAATATATATAAACAATGCAAAGTGCCTTAAGGTTACAGACTAAATGATAGCAAAACTGAAATCTTTGGAATTGAAGGAAAGGAGAAGAGTGTTGGCTTCTTCGCCATGAAAGAGCACTATGAATATAAGTAAAAGGTGAAAAGGGGAAGCTTTTAGGCAGAAAGAATGGAAAAAAGGCCTCAGGGTCCAAGATCTAACATTCTAAGATCAGCATTAGTGGAAGAAACAGTAGACAGTGGAGGAGACACCTGTTTTGTCACTCTACAATAGCTCTGCTCCCCACAGAATTTTCCTCTGCTATAAACATTTTATGTTATATGGTTTTAAATTCCAGTTCAGTTCAGTTCAGTCGCTCAGCTGTGTCCGACTCTTTGCGACCCCATGAATCGCAGCATGCCAGGCCTCCCTGTCCATCACCAACTCCTGGACTCAAACTCATGTCCATTGAGTCGGTGATGCCATCCAGCCATCTCATCCTCTGTCGTCCCCTTCTCCTCCTGCCCTCAATCCCTCCCAGCATCAGGGTCTTTTCCAAAGAGTAATTCCAGTTCAGTTCAGTTCAGTTCAGTTCAGTCACTCAGCTGTGTCCGATTCTTTGTGACCCCATGAATCGCAGCACGCCAGGCCTCCCTGTCTATCATCAACTCCCGGAGTTCACTCAAACTCATGTCCATCGAGTCAGTGAGGCCATCCAGCCATCTCATCCTCTGTCGTCCCCTTCTCCTCCTGCCCCCAATCCCTCCCAGCATCAGGGTTTTTTCAAATGAGTCAACTCTTTGCATCAGGTGGCCAAAGTACTGGAGTTTCTGGCATCAGTCTTTCCAATGAACACCCAGGAGTGATCTCCTTTAGAATGGACTGGTTGGATCTCCTTGCAGTCCAAGGGACTCTCAAGAGTCTTCTCCAACACCACAGTTCAAAAGAATCAATTCTTCAGCATTCAGCTTTCTTCACAGTCCAACTCTCACATCCATGCATGACCACTGGAAAAACCATAGCCTTGACTAGACAGACCTTTGTTGGCAAAGTAATGTCTCTGCTTTTTAATATGTTATCTAAGTTGGTCATAACTTTCCTTCCAAGGAGTAAGCGTCTTTTAATTTCATGGCTGCAATCACCATCTGCAATGATTTTGGAGCCAGTTAGACACACACAAATACACTCAACAACAGTCTGGAGTTATGGATTCGGGAAACCTAAGCATAAGTACACAGAGCCCAAGTTAGATTATACTACATTCTTCAATGAGTGGAATCACTGTATCAAGTTGCTGTACAGAAGGATACATTTAACAAGGCTCAGAATCATATTCATGAGGGAAATCAGTAACAGAACCGAGCCCTGAAGTAGGAAGTTCTGCCTTCCAGATTGTTATGGACTGAACTGTGTCCCCCAGAATTCATATGTGGATGCCCTAATGCCTAACATATTTGGTTAATAACAAGGTAATTAAGGTTAACTGTGGTCATTAGGAGCCCTAATCCAATAGGACTGGTGTTCTTACAAGACGAGGAAGACACGCCATGGATACAGCTACACAAAGGAAATGGCATGTGAGCACACAGTGAGCCTGTGCCATGTATAATCCAGGAGGAGAGGCCTCACCAGAAACCAAGCCTGCTGGCACTCTGATCTTGCACTTCCAGCCTCTGGAACCATGAGAAAATAAGCTGTTTATTTTCTGTTGTTTAAGTGATGTTTTGCTGTGGCATGAAAGGCAGACTAACATGCAAACAATGGGCCTCCTTTAGTTCTTGCTACTGCTCCAGGGTCAATAACCTGGGCCCTGTTTAATATTTTCACCCAGTACCTCCATTACTCACTGGAACTAAGATTAACATTTATTGGTAGCTCTACTAATAGAGAAACCCACACTTTGAGCACCAAGTAATTTTCTGCAGATGCCTCAGTGAATTTGTTGGTTAGAACAATTTCTCAACTTTTCCACTAAACCAAAAGTTCATTGAAAGGAAGTCACAAGCAATACAGAAAAATACTCAGGTTTTGAAGACTATTTTATCCTAGGACCACCTCTTGCAGGATGGCCTTATCTGAAGAATAGGCAAAAATATGGCTGCTAACTTAAGGAATTTCAGAAAGTCTCCTTTCCTGCATGAACCTGGGCATATGTGTTTCCCATCTACAAACAGAGGCTAATGATAGTACATAGACATAGGATTGTTGAGAGAAATATTTGAGTTAATATGTGTAAAGAAGTGAGAATAGCACCTGGCACAAAGCACCATATAAATATTAGCTGTTAATGCTATTGCTGTTGTTGCTATTATAAAATAGCTCCCCAATGAGACTTCAGAGACCTGGTTTACCTGGGATGGGGGTGCTTCACAGATTGGCAAGCCAGGCTGGGGTCACCCTGTTGTCGTTTAGTCACTAAGTCATGCCTGACTCTGCGAGCCCATGGACTATAGCCAGCCAGACTCCTCTGTCCATGGGATTTTCCAAGCAAGAATCCTGGAGTGGGTTGCCATTTCCTTCTCCAAGGGATCTTCCCAACCAAAGGAAAGGACCTTGAGTATCCTGCTTGCCTGGCAGATTCTTGACCACTGAGCCACCTGGGAAGGCATGGGGTCCCCCTAAGGGGCCTCAAATTCCTACCTCATTCACTTCACTGAGGTGTTCCTGAGATGCAGGTGTTACCAGACAGTTGTTTGGGTGGCTTAAACCATTAATATTCCTTAATACTTTACATCATTAACAGATAAGTTCTGGAGGGCAGTCAGAAAGAAAAAAAAAAAAAAATCAGAGCTTCAGGGTATGTCCTGACCAGCTAAGCACTGCCACTGAGCATTTTGCATCCCAAGGAGCCTGGTAGGCTGCAGTCCACGGAGTTGCACAGAGTCAGACAGGACTGAAGCGACTTAGCAGCAGCAGCAGAATAAGATGGAAAGGGGATGAGCACGCCCAACAGGGAGCAGAGAAAAAGAAAGAAAACAAGAGTCCCAGAGAAATGCTTGTTTCTCCCTCTCCATTTGATCAGAAACCATCCTTAGGTGGCGGGTATTCTACCACAGACATAAGGATCTTTTCTATAGATCCTTAGAGAAGGAAGATTAGGACTCTGAACGACTGTCGTGATGCTGAGTCCTTCAGAAAAACAAAATCTGGGTAAATCCTGGTGCCCTGTGCTACAAATCCTGGTGTGACATGTGCTCACAGTCTGAGATCTGATTTCAGTTCAGTCCCCCAAGGAGAAACACCGGATGAAAAACATTCTGTATGCAGCCAATATGAAGAAAAGCAGTTGTCAGGAAAAACAGCCCAGCTGAAAAGAATGGCTTCAGTCAGAGCTCCAGAAGTGCCCTCTACAGCGAGCAGCAGGTGCTGTGTTTGGTCGTGTCATCCTTGACCAGGGGATCATCCAGGTGAGACACAGAGAAGAAACTCAGCAGGTGTGTCAACAGGAGACGCGGCTTGCTTTTCAAGACGTGCCGCTCGATAAACCTGTTAGACTGGTTCTGGCGCCCAGCACGCAAGTAATCATCCGTGGCGCTTTAAAGATGGTGCTCCTTGCTGCCCCTAGTGGAGGCTAAGTGGGGTTCCAAAAACTGCATTCTTAACCAGCTTCCCGGAGGACTCCACCGCAGAGCTTTGAGAACCGCGACAGAGGAGCCTGACAGGCTACAGTCAGCGGGATCGCAAGAGTCGGACACACGACTTAGCGACTAAACCACCATCACCTGCCCCCCCCCAACCACCCCCTGCAGGGCTTAAGGATCACATTGAGACTAAACAACTTTAGGAACAATGCCCGAGTGGACAGAAAATGTCTGTGCGCTTTCCAAAGGTGCTTCTGGAAGCATTTCCTTCAGGGCTCCCTTTGTAAGGAGAAGGTTCTTTGCTTTGCAGAAAAAGCCATCAGGTCTTCTGGCTCTCACAGCAGACGCTTCTAACTGGAGGTGAGTGCTGCCAACTCCACTCATCTCTCTGAACCTGCCCAGCGCGGTCTACAGACACTTGCCCCACCACAGAGCCCAGTAGGGAGAAACACGAGATGAGAGTTTAATCACCATCATGAGCATGTCAGTCTGTTGGGCTGACTGATGCTTGGTTTATGGAAACAAGCAGCAGTAGCCTTAAAACAGGGCCAGGCCAATGAAAGAGGGCAGAAGAGGGGACACTGAGGGGTATATTTTCCTGGCTAGGGCTGCCAGATTCAGGTGAGAGCATTCTGACACTCCAGGTAGGAGCTCAGACCCCTAGGAGACCAGTGACTCACTCGGAGCTCCCCCACTTTTTGGTATGCATGAAGCACTGTGGGTAGGGAGGAGAGAGTCACCAGAGCACTTACTGCATTTGGATTAGCTGCTTAAAAATCACTTATGAGAAACTAGGAAGGAAGCTGGTGTTGGCAGAGACTCGAATTTAAAAAGCCGGTCCAGCCCCATGCTAGCATCTCCTAAGTGAGCCTTTCCTGTGTCACTGCAGAGTCAGAAGGTAGCAGCGTCACTGAGCAGCTGTTTGCAAAGTGCAAATTACATAACCTGTGCTATGTAAGCAAAGGCTGGCCACCTTGGCGGAGCAGAAGACAGCCACTCCTGCTTTGATCTCAAACATCCCTTGATGTGCTCTGACCCAGCAGGCACTCCAAAAAAACTAATAATGATGGTCTAATGAAAGCAGCTATTCCTGCCGAGTGTCTTATACCCTTAGGGATTTGGGCCCGTGCAGAATGGACATGGAATGAGGTGAGATCAGGGGACATGCATCCCAAGACTTGAAACCCTCCATCCTTCTAATACCCAAGCACATGTTTGAATGTGATGTTTGACATTTGTAGAATAAATGGCTACATTTTTTTTTAAATCCAGGCATCATTGGCCTAACTCCTGTCTGCCTCCCGCAGTTCCAATCATTCTCTCACTCTTTTATACACTCTCTTGTTCATCTATTTTTTTTTCATTTCTTTGCCTCTCCTGCTTTCTTCTCTCTCTCTCCAAAGTCTTGCTCCCACTCTCCCTCACTTTCCCCTTCCTCTTTTATTCCACCCTTTCATTCAAATAACAATTATTTGATGCCTACTACCAATCAGATGGTAAGACAACAAAATGAAAAATGCCATCCTGACCCCATTCATTCAGGATCTATTTTGAGAGCTCCTGTGTGCCAACACTGTTGTGGGTGTTTGAGACACACAATGAACCAAACAGAGTAATGGTCCCTATCCTTGTAGAGCCTAGTAAGAGCTGGAAAGAAGCCATGAAAATACACTGAGGCATAGCAGAGTTCAGGCCAGGCGGTCCAGCAGGATGTGGTATTTAAGCAGAGCCTGGAAGGAAATGTAACAGTTAGCTCTGTGGGCAGAGGAGGGAACATGTCAAAGGCAAGACTGTATAAAAGCTTGGGCCTTTAGGGATCTACAGGTAGGTAAGTGGTCCAAAGGTGATGATTCCTGTGGGAGTAGCAGAAGCTGGAGCTAAAGACTGCAGTACAGACCAAGGTATGAAGGTCCTGACGTACCAAGCAGAGGGATGCAATGTATTCTGAAGGCCATGGGGAACCATTTAAGGATTTTCAATAGGAGAGTAACAAAATGAGATTTGCTCTTTAAAAAGATACTTCTGAGAGCCATCCACTGCAAGGGAAGGACTGGAAAGGGACAGTGGCTGAAGGAGAATGACCAGCGAAGAGGTGATCTCAATAATCCCAGTGGGAGATGGACTGGGGAAGACATAAGAAAGTCTCTGCTCCTGAGAGTAACATGGAAACTTACATCACCAAGTGTAAAATAGATAGCCAATGGAATTTGCTGTATGACACAGGAAACTCAAACAGGGGCTCTATGATAATCTAGAAGGGTGGGATGGGGAGGGAGATGGGAGGGAGGTTCAGGAGAGAGGGGACATGGGTGTACTTATGGCTGATTCTTGTTGATGTTTGAGAGAAAACCGCAAAATTCTATAAAGTGATTATCTCTCATTTAAAAAATTAAGTGGCAAAAAAAGAGAAAGTTTCTGCTTCTATATGTACACAGACAGCTCTATTTTTTGTTGCTCAGTAAACAGTGGAAACAGTGGCTGACTTTATTTTTCTAGGCTCCAAAAATCACTGCAAATGGTGATTGTAGCCATGAAATTAAAAGACACTTACTCCTTGGAAGGAAAGTTATGACCAACCTAGACAGCATATTAAAAAGCACAGACATTACTTTGTCAACAAAGGTCTGTCTAGTCAGGGCTATGGTTTTTCCAGTGGTCACGTATGGATGTGAGAGTTGGACTACAAAGAAAGCTGAGCGTCGAAGAATTGATGCTTTTGAACTGTGGTGTTGGAGAAGACTCTTGAGAGTCCCTTGGACTGCAAGGAGATCCAACTCCTTTAGGAATGAGATCAGTCCTCGGTGTTCATTGGTAGGACTGATGTTGGAAGCTGAAACTCCAATACTTTGTCCACCTCATGCGAAGAGCTGACTCATTTGAAAAGACCCTGATGCTGGGAAAGATTGAGGGCAGGAGGAGAAGGGGATGACAGAGGATGAGATGGTTGGATGGCATCACCGACTCAATGGATGTGGGTTTGGGCAGACTCCCGGAGTTGGTGATGGACAGGGAGGCCTGGTGTGCTGCGGTTCATGGGGTCGCAAAGAGTCGGACACGACTGAGTGACTGAACTGAACTGATTGGTTCCTCGAAGACACGCTCCTGTACGTTTTCAGTCTCATTCTAAAATGTGCAGACCTTCTACAGAGACAGAGTCTTATGATCTTTCCTGTCCTCACCATGTCTGCTCTAAAGTTCTCTGTCAAAACCAGTGATTCAAGCTTCAGCCCCTACAGGAAACAGTTTGGCAGTTCCTCAAACAGTTAAACATGGAATTACCATATGATCCAGCAATTCCACTCCTTGGTATATACCCCAAAGAAATGAAAACAAGTACTCAAACAAATACTTATCCAAAAATGTTTCTAACAGCAAAGGATGAAAACACCCCAAATGTCTGTCAATGGATGAATAGGGTATATCCATGTAACAGAACATTATTTGGCCATAAAAACAAATGAAGTACTGATACATATTACCATATGGATGAATCTCCATTCTGCTAAGTGAAAGAAGCCAGACAAAAAGTCATGCTGTATGACTCTGTTTGGATGAAATATTTGAAAAAGTATTAATCAATCCACAGAAATAAAAAGCAGACCGGTGGATACCTGGGGTGGGAGTGCTTAATGCATGCTGGGTTTTATTTTGGAGTGATGAGATGCTCTGGAACAAGAGAGAGGTGGTAGTTGTACAGNTTGGTTCCTCGAAGACACGCTCCTGTACGTTTTCAGTCTCATTCTAAAATGTGCAGACCTTCTACAGAGACAGAGTCTTATGATCTTTCCTGTCCTCACCATGTCTGCTCTAAAGTTCTCTGTCAAAACCAGTGATTCAAGCTTCAGCCCCTACAGGAAACAGTTTGGCAGTTCCTCAAACAGTTAAACATGGAATTACCATATGATCCAGCAATTCCACTCCTTGGTATATACCCCAAAGAAATGAAAACAAGTACTCAAACAAATACTTATCCAAAAATGTTTCTAACAGCAAAGGATGAAAACACCCCAAATGTCTGTCAATGGATGAATAGGGTATATCCATGTAACAGAACATTATTTGGCCATAAAAACAAATGAAGTACTGATACATATTACCATATGGATGAATCTCCATTCTGCTAAGTGAAAGAAGCCAGACAAAAAGTCATGCTGTATGACTCTGTTTGGATGAAATATTTGAAAAAGTATTAATCAATCCACAGAAATAAAAAGCAGACCGGTGGATACCTGGGGTGGGAGTGCTTAATGCATGCTGGGTTTTATTTTGGAGTGATGAGATGCTCTGGAACAAGAGAGAGGTGGTAGTTGTACAGCATTATGAATATACTATGGTTAATTTTACGGTATATAAATTCCACCTCAATTAAAAATTTTTGAAAGCCTATGACCCAATTTCACTCTCCTCTTTCTCCAACCCTCTTTCCCCTATAATCAGAACATCTGATTAACTGAAGTGTTATAAGGATGTTATAAGTGTTTTAAGGACCAGAGTAAGCCCTCCAGTTTCGGCACACAGCCACAGATGACCACATTTCATTTTTCAATTTCCCTGAAGGATGCTGAGGGTGTAGAGGCGCCAGCAGAACCAGGGAGGGCAGCGAGAACAGATTTCAGTTTGCTCCTCTGAGTGGTGGAATCTGATAGTTTAAGAGGATGTGATATATCATAAATGTAAGCCCATGCCTGGGAGGAGCATTTAGGTCCCACCACAGAAACACGCACAGCAAGCTTCTGGGGAAGCAGCTTGAGAGATGCTTGTAGACTGCAGTGTTTGGCTTCTGCCGTGGCTGCGCCTCTGTTTCTTCCTAATAGAAAAGACTAATGAGGCTGGAGTACTGTACACAAGGATGCTGATTAAACCTCCCTCCTCTGGTCTCCAAGAATGAGGCATTCTGAGAGCCTGCGTCTAGTAAACAAAGCAGCAATACATGACTTAGGTGCATTGAGAACCGAAAAAGGGCTTTCCAGGGCTTGGAAAGTAGCACCGCACCCTGGAAAGACCTGGAGGCTCTGGATATGAACAAGGATCCTGCCATGGCCTAATTGTGCAACCTTGAGAAGTCACGTACTCTCTCTATGCTTCAGTTTTCTCATCTATAAAATAGGAATAATTACATCTACCTCTACCTCATCTGCTCTCATGAGACAGAAATGATACATGTCATTAGAGTATTCAGGAAGTGCTAGGTAATATTCAAATTGTTTGAGAAGTGATCTGATACCAATACTGACTAATCAGAGTAAAGCCCAAAATAAACAGTCCAATCAGGATGGACACCAGTCATGTCCCACCCATGTTCACATGCACAAGTGCCACAAGGATCTGCCCTGAAATAGCTCATGGTTCACAGTAAGCCTTCAGTGGAGAGCAACTATTACTTGGAAGAGGCAACTAGAAACAGAATTTGGAGGGGGGGTGTCTTGTTTCTATAAATACAGATCACCACTCTTACATAGCTCTGTGTATGACAGACAAGGGTGAGCACAAGCTGGAAAAGATGTCTGAAAGCCCCTCTTTCCTGGAAACCCCCTCTTTCTCCTATCCCCACCTCTGTAGACAGGCGATCTCCAAGGAAAGTGGCAAAATGGATGCTGTTTCCCAGACACTTAAAAAGAAAGCATGAAGGAAGTGTAAATAGGCACAAGGTACATTTGAAACTGGCTAATAGGGACATTCCTGGTGGTCCAGTGGCTAAGATTTCGCCTTCCAATGCGGGGGCTGTGGGTTTGATCCTTGGTCAGGGAGATAAGATCCCACATGTCTCATTGCCAAAAAATCAAAACAGAAAACGGGAGTAATATTGAAACAAATTCAATAAAGACTTTAAAAAATTATTTAAAAAAAAAAACACCTGACAAAGCCCTGAATAAAGGGACTACAGAAGCACCAAGTCTAGGACTTAAAGAGCTACACCCTCAAAAAAGAAGAGCATGAACAGGAATGAAGATCAATGCCCTGATTCTTTCATCAAAATAGGATTGCTATGGGGGCAGGTGGGGGCAGGGGAAGGATGTCAGCTAAGCTAACAGCATGTTTAGTAACGTAGTTGATTCACATTTTGGCATTGTTTTCAAAAATATATGAAAGATTGATATTCCCCAGAATAGAGGGTACACTTCCTGAAATTGTGTGAGAAGGATGAAACCGGTCTCCAGCTTTGTTCGTCACTCTGCTAGCACAGCGTTCAAGTGTTCGGGCCTGAGTAAATGAATAGATGGGTGAGTGCATGGATGGTTTATGGAAAAGAGCAGACAGGATATTTTTAAAGAAGAAACTGCATATCAGGTAGGGTTCTGGAATGCAACTCCAGTTTAAATTTAAGGAAATTAGGGAACAACTTGGATGAGATAAAAGATTCTGCCCTGACATAGGAAATGTACATGAAGTGGCTTGGTCATCCTCGAGAGAACTCAAAAATGGAGCAGACACATTCAGATGAGACCACCACGTTTCCAGGATTCCTCCAGATGCAAGGAAGTCCCCCCTTGAGAGGAAGTGGCTCCACTCTGCCCACAGATCAGTCCAAACACTCCACAGCACACCTGATCACCAGCAGGTCCCCATCTTTCCCAGTTGGCTAATACTTGCCCAGTCTTTCTCTCACGGTTCTGTTTCTTTATTTGATCCACCATCTCTGCCTTTCTATTCACTCTAACCCCTGGCTTCCCTTTTTTCAGAAGTGGCTCTGAGTCAGATGCTCGGATTGAAACCCTGGTTCCATCATTTACTAGTTGCATGACTTTGGACAAATCATTTAACATTTTTCTATGCCTAGGAAATGAATGATAAGAGTATCTACATCATAAAATTATTGTGAAAATTTGGGAAAGATTCACATAGAGCAATCACAACAACTCTGGCCCATAACATGTGGTAACTATTACTACGATTATAGTAATCTGGCTTAGATATTATTACCTTTATAAAATTATACAGACTAATTCCATATCTCCAGGGTCTTTTTTTGATTCCCAAATTCTTTTGTGCCTAAACCTCCTGAACCTGATTTCAGTCACCCTAATGTGCCTTCCAATTAATAATAGTATCTAAATTTTATTAAACAATGTGTTGGAACTTTATTTCATTATGTACATTATCTAATTTGATTTCATCACCTCAATAAACTTGTAAGGATATTATTATCCCACTTTACCGATGAGAAAATAGACTCGGGGAGGTAAATAATTTGTCCAAATCCAGTTAGTAAATGGCAAGCACCATGTGACTCCAAGTCTTTCTGCAAAAATAAAGCCCCATCTCATCATTCTAGGGTCCCTCCGAGTTGTCCTGTGTGCACAGACCTAGTATCTCTCGATGGAACCCTGAGCATCTTCATACACTTTCTATCTCTGTTACTCTTATAAGGGCTCCAAGCCCTAATACATTTGTCTGGATGCTCAGAAATAAACTCATCCATAAACAGTTCTTTGGTAACATCCTGACTTATTAACTCGCCCTGCACAAAGACAACCAATAAATAGGCCTAGGATTAATTCACAAAGCTCATGCCTCACAACAAATTCCACCTGTTTGTTGAACAGACATGTCACCATATTTGCACAGTAGGGACTTAAGAAGTCGCCCAGATGACCCCGTCTTTATGTGAATGGCGACACATTCCTGCTGAAGGGATCCACCATTGTTCTACCCATTACAGCTGTGAGCAAGCAAATCAGCACGGCCCTAACATGATAACTAACAGCTGCAGCTTCATTATAATGTACAGTCTGTACAGTCTGTCTCTACAGCCCTCAGCCAGCCCCTCATTATAAACCAGGGTAGCACCGACCAAGGCCGTCTGTCCCAGTCACAAAAATTCAGGCTATGAATCAGTAATTATATTTAGGCAGAATTATTTCCAAGGACCTTCTCATAACTCGACCATAAGAAAGAACTGGAATGGTTTGTTTAATACTTTCATTCACAGAGAAATATCTGGGGAGAAGGTTTTACAGGAAAACGGCTCAGATTTTCATTGCCAAATACCAGACAAACAAATATCTTTGTTCTGTTTCAAATTATTATACTTTTCTATCTCATTTTTTAATATTTTTTTCTTTATAGTTCCCATTTGCTTTAGAGATAAACATGAGGACTGTTTACGGGGGCTCTTTCAAAGAACTGACCTTGTTTGCGAAGTCACGGAAGAGACATTCGGCTTATGGCCATCACAGACATAATGGGTCTTGATAATGACAGAGCTGCTAAATTATGATCTGAGCTTGGAAATAAAAGAGAGGAAGTTGCAAGGATCCTATTTTCAAGACAATGTCCCTGAACATGTCCTTGCAAATGAGAACAAGTAAGAAGAAATGAAGAGAATATACGATGTTCAGACAAGATTATTTCTAAACAGAACGCCTTTCAGCATTTTCTGTGACAAGTCAGCAGCTCTTTAAATGAGCCCCTCGCAATTTCAGAGCTGCACCTGGTTTAGTCGATGACGCTTGTCATTTCCTCACTGGTTGGTGCAAACCAGTCCCATTTTACTATGCACAGAGAACACTGATGGCAGAGACTTTGAGCTGTAGCATCCCTTCATTTATTCAGTATCAGTTTCTCTCTAACCCTTGTGTAGTTGTGGTTGGGAGGCACAAAAGAATGGTAAGATTTGATCCTTACCCTCCAGCATCTCATTTGCAGAGATAACACACAGACGTGTGAAACAGTGAGAAAGCCATATCGAGCTGCAGATGGTCAGCACCTAAATGAGCGGGATAGATGCCACCCTGCGAGTTCAGAAGAGTTTGGAAACTCTGGAAAGAGCCTCATAGAAGGAAAAGAATAAGAGTTGGAGCTTATGCAATGTGAAACCTGTAAAGGGGGTGGGGCTTCCCCCAGAAAGGGAATGGTGTTCACAACTCTTGTATTTAAGATTGAACACTGCCTACTCAAGCAACTGAGAGGGAAACACACTGCCTAGAGCAGGTTACATGGAAATAGCTGAGGTCCATAGGCCAGTAGAGTAGGATTCTAAAATACCTTGAATCTTCAATATATATCTTTAGTACATCTCAAATTATTAAAAATGGCTTACATTTTAAAGTAGCTGGTCAAGAAACGATTAAGTTCCACATACTCCAAAAACTTGTACAACATTTATTTATAACAGCCAAACAGTGAAACAATGCAAATGTCCATCAAGAGATGAATGGATAGTTTATATCCACACATTGGAATATTATTTGCCAATAGAAAAAAATGAAAACCTGATAGATGCTGCAAAATATACGAAGCCTGAAAACATTCTGTTCAGTGAATAAGATATTGTACATATACACAGCAGAGTATTACTCAGCCAATAAAAGGAACAAAATTAGGTCATCTGGAAAAACATGGATGGACCTAGAGACTGTCATACAGAATAAAGCAAGTCAGAAAGAGAAAAACAAACACTGTATTTTAATGCATACATGTGGAATCTTAAAAAAAAAAAACTGGTATAGACAATCTTATTTACAAAGTAGAAACAGAGACACAGACAGAGAGAACAAATGTATGGGTGCCAAGGGGGAAGGGGGGTTGGGCTGAATTGGGAGGTTGGGAATGATATAAATTCACTACTGACATCATCTATAAAATGGATAACTAATGAGAACCTACTGTATAGCACAGGAAACTATGCCCAGTGCTTTGTGGTGACCTAAATGGGAAAGAAATCCAAAAAAGAAAGGATATGCGTATACATATAGCTGATTCACTTTGCTGTACAGTAGAAACTAACATGACATTGTAAAGCAACTACAGGTCAATAAAAATTTTTTTAATAAAATAACTTTAAAAATAAAAGAAAGAAGCCAATCACAAAAGACCACATATTGTAAGACTGGTTCCATAGGTATGAAAAGTCCAGAACTGGTAAATCCATAGAGACAAGATTGCGGAAATTGGGTGCAGGGAGCAGAGACTGCTGATGGGTATGAGATTTCTTCCTGGGGTGATGTGACAGCTACACGACTCTGAATATTACTAAACCCACAGAACTATATACTGTAAATGGGTGAACTGTATAATTTGTTGTTGTTTACTCACTAAGTCGTGTCCTACTCTGCGAATTGTGTGGTAGATACATGAATTATATCTCAAAAAAGTTTCTAGTTAAAAAAATAACTATTAAATAGGTAGGCTCCAGGGAGTAGGGTCTGATGGTCTGGTGTGGAGGGAAACTTACAGTGTCACCAGTACGTTTATAATCAATAGTTCGAACTATAAACGGAGAAGACTGAATTTCCCTTAGCACACTCTGACTTTTTACAAATATAGGCCTTTTAATTTCCTAAACCTGCTAAGCTCTCATTTTAAATTTACTATGATTTTTCAAAGAAAAAAATCATTGTGAGGTTGGTCATGGATATATGTATACATATCCTGGGGAACCCCTGACACATATACCATGTTCAACCATTTCTGACCACTCCCCAGGTCCCTCTTGATTTCTGGAGGAACTGGGGTTATTGAATTTCAATTCACCCAGCAATCATTTATTGAGTGTCTGTCTTGGGGCAAGTACACTGGCTACAAAGGCTTGGCAAGGGTGGGGAGAGGAATAAGAAAGGGATTCCTACTTCAAAGGACTTGCCACCCTGAGGGAGATAGTACATACATCTTTCTTTCCTCCTCTGGCCTTGGGGATTCTCCAGGCAAGAATCCTGGAGTGGGTTGCCATGCCCTCCTCCAGGAGATCTTCCCAACCCAGGGATCGAACCCAGGTCTCCTGCACTGCAGGGGGATTCTTTACCGTCTGAGCCACCAGGGAAGCCCTCTTTTAGGACAGAGACTTAATAAAGGGGAATGGTGCCCTGTCACAAACACTGCTGATCAGGGCAATAATTTCACCTATTGTTTCTCAAAGTAGCTGCATAAAAATCACCTTGCTGCTCGGTGATGACCTAGAGGGGTGGGATAGGGGTGGGTAGGGGGATAGGAGGAAGGCTCAAGAGGAAGGGAATACATGTATACTGAAAGCTGATTCACACTGCTGCGCAGCAGAAACAAACACAACATTGTAAACAAATTATCAAACTAATTTTTTTTTAAATTACCTTGGAAGTGTATGTCAACAACACACATCCTAAGCCCCATCCCAAACTAGTGAACTGAGGTTTCTGAGAGGAAGGCCGGGGAACATATATACCTATCTAAAGTTAACTGCATCCCACCCTGCAAAACGCAACCAATTTAAGATGCTGAGATTGTTTCCAGAAAATATGTGACTCTGTGTAAATAACTAGATGAGCCTTTCCCCAGCTACATTCTGCAGAATGCCAGTTCTTCAAATAGTTAACAGGCATTCACTGGGGGAGCAAAAAATGGGTTCTGAGGTCAAATGACTTAGGGATATCTTTGGATTTGAAAGGCCTACTGTGTGCCATGAAAGGGCACTGAACGTGGTCATTACCTAACTTACTTGATAACTAGAGACCAACCCCTTTTTCTTTCACATTTGTCAATGGTCATACTAAATGAATAGGTTAAAAATCCTGACAAAATTAAGAGAGGGAGATACGCTGGGGAAAAAAAAAAAATGGTCTTCTACTGCTTAACAGAAAAAGAAGCATATATAAGAGAATAAGATTTTTTAAATGGTTTTTCCTTTTGGTGACTATTTAAGCAATATCCCAAATNCAACGTACTACTCAGTCCTAATAAAATCCTGATAGTTATAATATCTTGCACAGTTTGCATAGTTCTTCATTTTGCAGCTTTGATCCAAGGGGTTAAAAACACATGCACAAACACACACACATGCACACACAATTCAAAATAACATAGCTGATGAAAGCATCTATAATAACAAATGGTAATAGTATACTTCAATTATAAGACCTACCTCACCTTGCTTCAACACTGCACTCTGCACTAGCAATAGTTAAAGAATTAGATCTATAAAATTAATATGAGAAACTAATGTCTAAAGATAACATATTATTTTATAAGTACATAAATTTTGAAAATGAAATCATTGTGTTCATATAATATGCTTCCCAGCTTAGCTTTAGTATTTAAAGACTTAATCAGCACCTTTCTGCTGAATATACCCATGGACCAAGCACACATCCTTCCAAGAGTAAACGTCTGATCCTTAGAAAGTGAAAGTGAAGTTGCTCAGTCGTGTCCGACTCTTTGCGACCACAAGGACTGTAGCCTATCAGGCTCCTCTGTCCATGGGATTTTCCAGACAAGAGTACTGGAGTGGGCTGACATTTCCTTCTCCAAGGGATCTTCCCAACCCAGGAATTGAACCCGGGTCTCCTGTGTTGCAGACAGATACTTTATCATCTGAGCCACCAAGGCCTCTGATCTTTACAACTTTATTCAAATAAACCTCAACTGAGACAGGGCAATCATTTTATTCTTTATCATCTGAACTGGCTCTCTGCTGATGCACTGGCACTGTTTTGTAGCAATAAGGACCAGCTCTCACCAGTGAAAACAGCCTGATTCTGACCCTGCAGACACTGCCAGAAGCAAAGAGAAGATCTACTCCCCAGAGTCCTCCTTACATTAGGAGTCATAATTTTCAGAGAGGTGAGGCATCTGCCAAACAGGGCAGGTAACCATCACTGTAATAACGAATCTGTTCTAGTGAGAGTGGTGAAGCAAGAGATCAAGATGAGCACCAAGCAACAGGAGACCCTTCTGAAGCTCCAGACACTGGAAGGACATGGTCTTCCCATCTCCCAGTGAAGAATCATGTGTCCCATCCTTGGCCAACTGGTGCACAAGTCAGGATTAGTGATATTTTGATCTCAGGACTTCCAGCACATCATCAGTATAAGAACTCTCCTCCCTGTACATTTCTCTAACGATGGGAAACAAGGGCCTTCACTATGCCCATCCTATCCTAATCCCTTAACCAGCTTCCAGAATCCTAACAATTTCACTTGCTTCCCCCAAAGAGACTTCCAAAACTTTGAATTTAAGTATAATACACACCCTGAAACATGCCATATACATATGCAACTCAATGGATTTTCACAATTTCTACACGGCATAACCACTAAGCAGTCAAAATGGACTTTTTAATAGAGACACAGAAGATCTATTTAACTTTACTGAAAATGGCAAAGCCTGGCCTCCAAGCTAGTAGTTTCCATTGGTTTCTTATAAACCTTGCTAAACATTTTGTGCTTTAACACTATAAAGGGAACACTCCTCTCAGCATTCCCACCCCCACCCCACTAAGTCAATACATCTTTTAATAAGGAGCCTGTCATCAAAATGGTAAAATCTCCCAATGCTAATCCTTACTCCCACCAACCCTCCCACAGTTTTATGTGCTAGGAATCACAATGTGATGACATTAGGAGGGCTCCTAAGAATTAACTCTGGTCCGGTCACAACAGTGGAACAGAGCTGTGCCACGAGCTGGTCTCATCCCTGCTCTTCTATATCTGCTCCTTATCTACAGAGATTTTAGTGGATTGCCATGGAAGCCCACACAGCTTAGTTTCTCGAGCTTTCTCCACAAAACCGGTATTTAAATTTCTTCTTTCCCTCCATTGCTAGACCTTGTTGCAGTAACTCAACTCTTAATTTTTTTTTAAAGTATTAAAATCCAGGTCTCCGTTTTTAGTAGAACTATGAAAATAGTGACACGTGTGAAAGGCAGTTCACATCTCCAGTGAAAAATGACCAACAGCAGCACCTCTGGAGCTTTGCTGGCACCTTCAGAGGTGTGTTTCAGGAATGCCTTCAGAGTGCATGCTTAATTGACACAACTATATTCAAACAAGGACCACTAGTAGTGCGAATAAAAGCCGCGTCCTCTCCAGATGAGCCTCCACTCTTTCCACTCTGCTCTTACACTGCATGGTGGCCTATAAGCCCAAGTGTTGGCTTCTGGTTGGGTTTGGCCAGTGGGAGCCCCAGCAGAGTTCAGAGTGAGGGGGCAAAAGGAGACTGGGGTATTTATCCCCTAGCTTCCTCCCTGTGGGATGCCCTTAGACTGGCTGCCTCCCTCCAAAGGCACAGCTGGATCCTTCTTGATTAGCCTTCTTGACAGGACTCAGTCCTCCCAGGTTTCTGTAATCATGCCCTTCTCTGGCCCCACTGAATCTAAGGGTGGTCACAACTCTGCAGTTACAGTCATGAGGGTACTGTACTATCCCCTGTGGTTTCCTTTCACCTTAACAACTCCTTCTTAATGTGTTAAACTCTCTCAAATTGTCCTAATTTGAGGATGCTATTGGTGTTTTTGGCGGAGATTCTGAGTGATACAAGCTGCACGCACCCCCCCTCAGAACATGTCATTTCCTTTTACCTTTTACAAATATTGCTCTCCCTTTTCTTTTACCTTTTAAAAATATCACTACTGAATTATGCAAGTATTTTCCTGGATTGGAAGCTCATGGAGATGACTCAAAAATAAGAAAGAATGAAAATGGAACATGGGTCACTCTTGGTTAGAGTCAAATGTACCATCAACATGCAGATGTCATCAAGATCTGCATACAAATAACAAAAACGCTAACATTTCCCTAAAACACACGACGTCTTTCTGACATTCTCGAGTATTGAGCTTTTAATGTTCATTTAAGTTGGATGCATTATCACTTTAATTCATCAATGACTGGGGATTGCAAACCATATCAGAAAGCAATAGCAAACAAAAAAGCTTGAAAGAAATGACAATTTTAATCTGGATTTCAACCTGAGATAAAGAGCTCACCATTTGGGTTAGAGAGCAATCTATTCTCTATCTTGGAGATTCTCCCAAATCCCAATTGCTTTGTTAGCTGTCAAGCAAACATCATATAAAATAATTTGCTTATACCATCCTTCATTGGTTTATTCCATTTCTAAAAATATTATTAACCCTGGAATTGGCATTGTAAAGAGAATACCGCTCTAGAAAGCACTATGAGGAGGTTCCAGGGACAATTCCACCGCAGATTGTCTGGGTCATTCTGCACAAGTTGCCCCACCCCTGTGAACCTCAGTTGTTTTGTCGTTGTTGTTTTTTAAATGAAATGAACTGGCGGGGGGGGGGGGGGGGGGAAACCTCTGGGAGATTTTTTAAAAAAAAGAATTAAAACAGAGAGGTAAAAAAATCTTCCTT
>SJYV01044322.1:132201-163103 GCA_006410875.1 Neotragus pygmaeus
GGGGGGGGGGGGGGGGGGGTGCAAGTCTCTGTGGGATTTTTTAAATAAAAGTATTACAACAGAGAGTATATAAATTCTTCCTATGAAATCTGGAGGCCACAGCCCAAAGCTGCTTCCCTTGATCAAGAAAGTTCTGTGAAGTCTTATATTTCACATTAAAACCTTGAGCTAATTTGGCTTATTCTCAATCAAAAAAGAATGTTTATATTTTATTTTAATATAAAAATGTTTTACAATACTCACCAATATCTGTAAATCTTGAAATGTACTAACCCCAGTGATTGCAGATCTAGGAAACTATTCTGGGGAAATGCCCCATGTATAAACAAAGATTCATATGTAGGAAAATTAATTATTATAATACTATATGCAGGATTGAAAATGGAATACATCCTAAATCTATCAGTGGACTAAATTTATTATGGTAATTCCACCCTACACACTCATTATGTCATTCAGTTATTAAAAAAAATAGATTGATAGGGAGAAATATCCATGGAATATTTTTAGATAAAGAAAGCAAATCACAGAATAATATTTATTATGGTCTCATTTATATTTTTAAAATTACAAATAGGATGTGTGTGTTGTAAGTACGTTTTTCTAAATGGCAATGTATTGTAGCTTAGCTGGTAAAGAATTCGCCTGCACTGCAGGAGACCTGAGTTTGTTCCCTGGGTTGGGAAGATCCCCTGGAGAAAGGAAAGAATACCCGCTCCAGTATTCTGGCCTGGAGAATTCCATGGACTGTATAGTCCATGGGGTCACAAAGAGTCGGACATGACTGAACAACTTTCACTTTCACTTTTCATAGGAAAAAAAGGTCTGAAGATACACCCATTAAGTTGTTAAGAACAGCTACTTTTGAGAAAGGGACTAGGTGGGATATAGTCAAGGAAGACAAATTTTTCACACTCTATGGCTTTGTATTACTTAAATATTTTTTCCTAAATACTCCACTGAATTTAAGATGACAAGGATTTTAAGACTCAGCATCAGATTGTGTCACTTAGGGAAAAACTACCGATAAAACTATGAGATGTTGGACTTTCCTGGTGGTACAGTGGATAGGACTCCACCTGCCACTGCAGGGGGTACGGGTTCAATCCCTGGTCCGGGAGGATTCCGCATGCTTCGGGCAACTAAAGCCTGAGTACCACAGCTACTAGAACCTGCGAGTTCTAGGGCCTGAGGGCCGCAGCTACTGAGCCCACGTGCTGCAACTACTGAAGTCCACGTGAAAAGCCCCCGCAATGAGAAGCCTGTGCACCGCAACAAAGACGGCCCCCACCACCTCAATGCGGAAAGCCCACACACAGCAACAAAGACCCAGCACAACTAAAACTAAACAAACAACCTTTAAAAAACTATGCTGCTGCTGCTGCTAAGTCGCTTCAGTCGTGTCCGACTCTGTGCAACCCCATAGACGGCAGCCCACCAGGCTCCCCTGTCCCTGGGATTCTCCAGGCAAGAACACTGGAGTGGGTTGCCATTTCCTTCTCCAATGCATGAAAGTGAAAAGTGAAAATGAAGTCGCTCAGTCGTGTCTGACTCTTCGCGACCCTATGGATTGCAGCCAACCAGGCTCCTCCGCCCCTGGGATTTTCCAGGCAAGAGTACTGGAGTGGGGTGCCATTGCAAAAAAACTATGAGATGTCAATAATTTAAGAGGCAGCCCCTTTTCAGACGTATCAAAATGTATGTGTGGGGGTATAGGCCTTAGGGTCAATAAAATACAATATATGACCTCAGAAATTTACAATACAGAAGAAAACTAACATTGGTACTCAAGGAAGATACATCATATATACCAAATTTTTAGTCTTCAGTTACCTAATAATAAAATGTGACCATCAAGAGATCTTCTCTTTCTAAAATCAAGTATCTATCTAGCCTTTGTGGACCTGTGTGGTTTTACTTCTTACTCCACAGCATTCTCATACTTCTCAACAGGCCCAGAGCATCATGGTAACTATGAAATGTTCTGCATTTCTCTACCTTATCAAGGTGACCTACCTAATATAAATATGTAATTTCATCCCTATATTCTAAGCATCAACAATATGAGATTATTTGAAAATCTAATAATAAATTCTTAATTCTACCTCCTGGATCAATAAAGTCATTGAATCAAATGAACCCCATTGAAATTGGATAGTAAGCTATCAATAATGACTCTCTGGGGAAGGAGATGGCAACCCACTCCAGTATTNCTGTTGCTTCCTGACCTGCATACAGATTTCTCAAGAGGCAGGTCAGGTGGTCTGGTATCCCCATCTCTTTCAGAATTTTCCACAGTTTATTGTGATCCACACAGTCAAAGGTTTTGATGTAGTCAATAAAGCAGAAATGGATGTGTTTCTGGAACTCTCTTGCTTTTTCCATTATCCAGCAGATGTTGGCAATTTGACCTCTGGTTCCTCTGCCTTTTCTAAAACCAGCTTGAACATCTGAAAGTTCATGGTTCACGTATTGTTGAAGCCTGGCTTGGAGAATTTTGAGCATTATTTTACTAGCATGTGAGATGAGTGTAATTGTGCGGTAGTTTGACCATTCTTTGGCATTGCCTTTCTTTGGGATTGGAATTAAAACTGACCTTTTCCAGTCCTGCGGCCACTTCTGAGTTTTCCAAATTTGCTGGCAGATTGAGTGCAGCACTTTCACATAATCATCTTTTAAAATTTGAAATAGCTCAACTGGAATTCCATCACCTCCACTAGCTTTGTTCATAGTGACACTTCCTATGGCCCACTTAACTTCACATTCCAGGATGTCTGGCTCTAGGTGAGTGATCACACCACTGTGATTATATGAGTCATGAAGATCTTTTTCTGTATAGTTCTGTGTATTCTTGCCACCTCTTCTTAATATCGTCTGTTAGGTCCATACCATCTCTGTCCTTTATTGTACTCATCTTTTCATGATATTTTCCCTTGGTATCTCTAATTTTCTTGGAGAGATCTCTAGTCTTTCCCATTCTATTGCTTTCTTCTATTTCTTTGCACTGATCACTGAGGAATTCTTTCTGACTAAATGGATAAAGAACAAGACCTGTTTTTATGCTGTCTACAAGAGACCAACTTCATACCTAGAAACTCATATACACAGGCTAAAAATGAAGGGATTTTAAAAGTTATTTCCCACTTACATCAGTGGACAAATCATCCGGGCAGAAAACACAAGCCTTAAATGACACATTAGACCGGCTGTACTTAACTGATACTTATAAAGCATTCCATGCAAAAGCAGCATTATATACATTCTTTTCAAGTGTACATGGGACACTCCCCAGAATACATCAGATGTTGGGCCACAATGCAAGCCTTAATACATTTAATAAAACTGAAGCCATCAAGCATCTTTTCTGACACCTACATTATTATATTAGAAATCATCTGCAAGAGAAAAAAAACTAAAACAAAACAAAACAAAACTCAAACACACAGAAGGGAAACAATATGTTAGTAGACAGCCAATGGATCACTGAAGAACTCAAATAAACATTCAAAAAATATTTAAAGATAAATGAAAATGAAAACACGGTAATTCCTATCTTATGAAAGGCAACAAAAGCAATTATAAGAGGGAAGTTTACAGTGATAAAATCTTACCTCAGGAGGCCTGAAAATTCGCAAGTAAATAGCCTGCTGCTGCTGCTGCTAAGTCATATCAGTCGTGTTCGACTCTGTGCAACTCCATAGATGGCAGTCCATCAGGCTCCACCATCCCTGGGATTCTCCAGGCAAGAGCAATGGAGTGGGCTGCCATTTTCTTTTCTAATGCATGAAAGTGAAAACTGAAAGTGAAATCGCTCATTTGTGTCCAACTCTTAGCGACCCCATGGACTGCAGCCTACCAGGCTCCTCTGTCCATGGGATTTGCCAAGCAAGAGTACTGGAGTGGGTTGTCATTGCCTTCTCCAAAATTTGGCACAGTATCTGCTATATGATATTCAGTGAATTTAGAAGTTTGCCTCTTTCTGATTTAATCTCACATGATGAAAGACTGGTGAAACAATTGGATGAAGTGCTTATTCCTTCACTGTGAATAAAATAACTCACAATATAAGAACTTCTCAATTAGGAAACTAAGACATTCTTATCCAGAGTAAATACTCCAATTTGTTAGATAATGGAGGCAGGACCAGACTTCCTTCGTGGCTCAGATGGTAAAGCATCTGTCTACAATGCAGGAGACCCAGGTTCGAGTCCTGGGTTGGGAAGATCCCCTGGAGAAGGAAATGGAAACCCACTCCACTACTATTGCCTGGAAAATCCCATGGACAGAAGAGCCTGGTAGGCTACAGTCTATGGAGTCGCAAAGAGTCGGAAACTACTAAGCGACTTCACTGTTCACTGGAGGCAGGACCTACCCCAACTCCCTAGCACAGATGTCAACACTTGTCCCTAGATTACAACTAGCAATCATTCTTATTGTATATCCTTACGTATACCTCCATGGATTGGAGACCTTCGAAAATTTGACTCAGTGCTTTGATCCTTTAAAACACATACTCTCTGGAGTTAAGCTTGATTTTGTTTTGTTTTGTTTTTTATTACACACCATCTTTGGGATCCTTTCTTTATAGGGCCTGTACCTCTATTTCCCAAGCACTGAGATTCAAAGTGCTTGACAGTGTTGAAACACTCTAATTTTACATTTTACTGTTTGTTTTGATCAGGATTTTGGCCGAAAACATATGTGGAATACTTGTGTAGCGATATTTACATCCAACTTTTGCAATTCTGTTATCCACATAGAGCTTAAAATGGGACAGGTCTGAAAGAATCCATCTAGAATCCCCTTTTCTGAGTTTTCTTTCAACAAGTGGGAATTTTAATTTTAATTACACCATCACACTGACTCCTTGGCCACAGATATTTGCCAAGACAGTTTGATATTTTTTCCAAAGACAAAGTACAAGCGTTCTGAAAGCTTCTAACTATGCCTTTCAGGGAGCAACATTTCACAAAAATAGTGAGTATAAACTCTTGGGTGGATGGGTAGTAGGAACTCATTTTGTGCTTTCTGTACTCCAATGACTTCAGACACTTCATGCTACTTGTATTTTTCTGCTTATCAAGAAAGTTGCTCTCCTCGGACGTTTACCCATAGTTGACTTTATCAATATAGAATCCTTTTACTTTTGGCACCTTCCATTCCTAGAAGGAACCTTCCTCTGCCCAAATAAATGGTATACCATTGAATAATGGTTTTTTTTGTGCTCTGTTTCTATCATTGTGGAGGATTAAGGACTTCCTGCTGGAACAAGGATTGATTAATAATATGTATTCAGTCGGGGAGGAGCAGCTTTTGCATCCCCAAGGCACCATAGCAGTCTTCCACAATTGTGTCTTCACAGAGCCCAGGTTTTGGCCTGATGGAAACATGAAGTCTATGAGATGGATAAAGTTCAGAAAACTGTACCTTTAAGATTGGCAAACGAATCCCAACACCACCAACAACAACAGCACAGTAGAATACTATCTACAGACACATGTCCAAAATGATCATCAAATGATCCCAGTTCCCCTATTAATCCTCCCTGAAAATTCCTCTGGCTTGGATCACAGGCTTGCCTGCAAACTGACTCTTGCACTTACCATACTCTAGTTTGTCATCTCCTCTGTTAACCTGATAGCTGAGTCTGGCCAGCTCTCAACTCCATTTTGGGTCTACACCTTGAGTTTCAGCATCCTCTCCAAGTTTTCCCAGAACTCCACTTAAAATTTCTTCTATTTTTTTCTTTAATATCCTCAACGAGGCAACTGGTGGAAACTTTTAGTTCATTATATATCAGAGACAGGACAGGATGAAAACAAATCTCTGGAAGTTTTAGGAAATCACATGGAAGCGGAGGCAAAGAGTAAATGATCTTATACAAATCTTTCTAAATCTAATAGTATTTTAATAAGTATGTGTATAAGTGTGTGTGTATTTTCCAACAAGTCCAAAAGTTTGCAGCTGCCCTGTTTATTGTCAGAGCTCCATATTATGCTTAGTACAGTCTGCTATGGATTTATAGAATGTTTTGTGACTATTTTGTCTATTCTTAAGAAAAACACCTATTTCTGCTTTATTGACTATCCCAAAGCCTTTGACTGTGTGGATCACAATAAACTGTGGAAAATTCTGAAAGAGATGGGAATACCAGATCACCTAACCTGCCTCTTGAGAAATCTGTATGCAGGTCAGGAAGCAACAGTTAGAACTGGACATGGCACAACAGACTGGTTCCAAATAGGAAAAGGAGTACGTCAAGGCTGTATATTGTCACCCTGCTTATTTAACTTATNTATGGATTGCAGCCAACCAGGCTCCTCCGCCCCTGGGATTTTCCAGGCAAGAGTACTGGAGTGGGGTGCCATTGCAAAAAAACTATGAGATGTCAATAATTTAAGAGGCAGCCCCTTTTCAGACGTATCAAAATGTATGTGTGGGGGTATAGGCCTTAGGGTCAATAAAATACAATATATGACCTCAGAAATTTACAATACAGAAGAAAACTAACATTGGTACTCAAGGAAGATACATCATATATACCAAATTTTTAGTCTTCAGTTACCTAATAATAAAATGTGACCATCAAGAGATCTTCTCTTTCTAAAATCAAGTATCTATCTAGCCTTTGTGGACCTGTGTGGTTTTACTTCTTACTCCACAGCATTCTCATACTTCTCAACAGGCCCAGAGCATCATGGTAACTATGAAATGTTCTGCATTTCTCTACCTTATCAAGGTGACCTACCTAATATAAATATGTAATTTCATCCCTATATTCTAAGCATCAACAATATGAGATTATTTGAAAATCTAATAATAAATTCTTAATTCTACCTCCTGGATCAATAAAGTCATTGAATCAAATGAACCCCATTGAAATTGGATAGTAAGCTATCAATAATGACTCTCTGGGGAAGGAGATGGCAACCCACTCCAGTATTCTTGCCTGGAGAATCCCAGGGACAGAGGAGCCTGGCAGGCTGCCGTCCATGGGGTTGCACAGAATCGGACATGACTGAAGCAACGCAACAGCAGCAGCAGCAATAACTCTCCAGAAATAAACTGGGGAACTAATTTCTTTATTCACTAACTATTTTAGCATGATGGTCATCATACTTTACTTGCTTGATGATAAATACTTGCCTCCAACGCTTACTTCAAAGAATATTTAAGGGAATATTTGATTCGGGGCTGAAGTAAAAATTCTTTACTCTTTCATCTTAGTGGCCTTTTGCTTTATCATAGAGGAAAATCATACAGATTGTAACAAATGAAGTTTTAAAAAATAATGAATGTCTCCTAGAATTTATTCTATTCCTGGGGTTTTCCTACTGACCAATTATTGTTTTCAGTATACCCCAAAGGATAATAATGCTGAGCTGAAGAAAAGTTTGTAAAGCAAGAAAACACCAAACAGTAAACATTCTTGATAATTAAATCACAAAACAATTATTGAAACTTTTTTTTGTCAATACTCTCCTAGTTTACAAGTAAGAAGAAAAGTGAAAGTGTTAGTTGCTCAGTCCTGCCTGAGTCTTTGTGACTCCATCCATGGACTGCAGCCTACCAGGATCCTCTGTCCATGGGACTTTCCAGGCAAGGATACTGGACTTGTTTGCTTCTCCAGGGGATATCCTGACCCAAGGGCTGAACCCGGATCTCCTGCACTGCAGGTGGACTCTCTACTGGCTCAGCTATCAGAAAAGCCCGACAGAGACATAATTTAAAGAAGAAATATACTTCTTCTCAATCATCAGTAAGAGATAGGAGAAACTTCCTTCTCAGAAAGCTTTTGCCTTTGATTTATTTTACCTTAGAGATGAGACTCAAGTGTTTGCAGCTCGAATTGCTATGGGCTGGAAGTGCATGTGGGTTTTGGCAAGCAAATGAGCAATAGGAAAATCATCCTTTTTTTGGCTTTAATGTTAAAAATCTAAAATTTTTAAAAATCTCCCTTTTAAAACATCTAGTCCTTTCAGAGATGTGTGCCACACACACTTTCCTCCTTCAAAGATTCTGAAAAAACTCAAAGTCCAAATCCCAATCCCTTATCACAAAACACTGCAGGAATTGATCATTTCAAAAAGCAAATGGCATATGGTGGCATCTATATCCCAGCTAAAGAAACTGCTTATCAGCAAATAGAACAGGACTTTGGATTTGAAGAAACCTTAGAAATTATCTAGTCAAACCTCTTTGCTTTACAGGGGGAAATATTGAGGATTAGAGTGATTACATGACTTGCCCAAAGTCACTGCTAGTTCAAGACCTCCAACTCCAGCACTTTTTCAATTTCATTCCTTCACCCACTCTTCTGAAAATACAATAAACCAATCGACCAGTTGTAAGGCCTTAGGAGACCAGTATGTACTTTCACCTGTCAACTAATATAATAGTTTTGGAAATCACTGTCAAAAGCCACGCCATTACTCTGAAAATAGACCACAGGATTTGGTGGGGATATCAAAACCTGCCGAAGAATGAGTATGTTTTGTTCCAAAAAGCGTAAGTATATTCATTATATGTTTAATAATAATAACAAAAACCATAGTATATGTTTCAAGGGCTTTATACATAATTTTTGAAACCACCCCAGATGCAGGTTCCATTATCATCGACACTTCAGGGATGTGGAAACTGATGCCCAGAAAATTTATGTACCCAGGGCCACAAGCCAGGAAGTAGAGGACCAGGACTTAAATCCCTGACAATTTTGACTGAGTCTCTTTTTCATCACACTAATACATCACATACACATGAATCATTACACAAAATACAAAAAGTAAACTTGACATTTTCCTGCTCATAGACATGTTCAGTAGAAGATAATTTTTTTTTTTTAAGTTTCACGGAGGTTAAAAAAGACTGAGAGATACTTTTAATTACAACCTGATCACTCACTGAACTTTTCAACAAATCAATTAATACAGTCATAACATTGACAGTCAGATTCTTTTTCCTGCATGATGCTCAAGCTGAAAAGAAAAGAGGGATTACAGAATAATATAAACAAAAAAGGTAAAATAAGAGGACTAAGTTATTCACAAACTATATGATCAAGCTCCTAAATGATTGACAGCTGCCAGTATTCCCATTAAGATGTACTCAGATCAATACCCTTGAACAAAAAGGAATTAAAGAAAATTCAAAACATCCTGCTTTAAATGGAAGACTTTTCAATATTTCTGAGAACAGATACAAAAGAAAAAAATTGGATATAGGAAGTACTGATATTGCATCACCATTTAAGAGAGAGAAAAATATTTATTGCCCAAACCACACATTTGTGCTTTAAAAAAAGTACATAGATGTAGAATGAAAATCAGGATTGGTCTATTTAGATCTTAAAAATTGTCATGTGAGCTATCTGGGCCACCTTCCTTTTGATTGGGCCACACGGTTTTATCTTAAGACTCTTCAAAGTCCTAAAAGTTCAAAGTCCAAGGTATAAAAATCTATAGCTCCCATCTCTTGCCATTATTTTATGTGAACTGTAAACTCCCTCAAGTTTACACACTACTAGTGGCCATCCTCAGTAAACGAGATCCTAGGCATCTGCTCCACATGGCCTCACTTTCTGTAGCAGTTGTTGCAGAGTTCACAATCTGTGTGACCCGATACAAACACACCACAGGCATCTAAATCAGCCTAGTTTAGATCAGCATACAGAGTCTCTATCTACACAGCCTTCTTGGTATAATTTTGAACTTGGTGTCATGGGAATCCGAGCTCATGACTTGGTTATTATAAAGGACTAGCGGGAGATGGAAGTAAAAGAACACACATAGCACATTTAGTTACATCTCCTCGTCTTCCTTGGGGGGCTTAGCTTACGTAGGTAAGGGATGTTTAAGGGAGATGATGGACTGACTGTTGAGAAACTGTCTACATAGAAGGAATACCCAAGTTGAACTCTGATGGAAAGGGAAGGACTAGGGCCAACAGCCCATCCTCACCCTAAAAGCGTGGGGTTTGTCTTTAATCAGTAGCGCAGATCTTCCTACAGAGGGACACATGGAGTCTCAAGATCACATTCTGAAATCCTGATTGACTCATCATAATTGAATAGGAAGCAGAACACCAGCAGGAAAGGAGATGCAGAAGCCCCTAGTGAAAGTCAGGGATTGATCCTAATTGTTTCCGTTTGTCGCTTGAAAATGGAAAGTATCAAGAAACAGGGAAAACTGATGACCTAAGAGAGGCAAATTCATGGGTTCTGACCAGCTCTAAGGAACTTCTCTCTTTAGCTCCATGACAATTGTATTGAGAAATCATTTCAATATATATTTTAGGAAGCTATCATTGCTAAGGATCAATTAAGGAGAAGGTTCTGTTCATCACTTAATAGACAGAACAAACACCTAAACTGCTGAGTAAAACAAGTTGACTTTCATAGTCAAATTTATCACACAGACCATAAGCAGAACTCTGTTTTCTCTCTGGTCAGTGATGATTTCTTTCACAGGGCAGGCCTGACTCTTTGGAAATAGGCCAGAAAGACTCTCCAACCCCAGAAAGAATCTTCTGATCCACCAAACCCTAAAGACCACTGGTCTAAACATTTCCAAAAGAAAACTAATCCTCAGTAACCCTAGAGTGTTTTTCCAAAGATCCCAAAACACACAAAGCCTTCTGTTTGAAGTTTATCCTCCTTCCTAACAAACACAAGGACATATCTTCATAGTTTAAAATCTTATTTTATCTTTAAAAGTAGCAATCATTTATTCTCTTGAGGATGTGTTGCTTTTCAACCCTCTTGGCTATCTTCATCTTAAAAGCAGTTAAGGTTCCTTTTCCAAAAGCTCTATGGCAGAAATCACCCACTTAGAATTAATCGTCAGTTAGCAAAGCATGGAGAGTATCTAAACGTGCATGTCCGTCAATGTAGGTGGGTGAACAGTGTGTGTACAGCTCTGGGCACACGGACATGTAGGCAAACACATACAGTTATATGGCTTATAGAAAATGAATAGTTTAAATAATTAACATAGAGTTATCCTTATGATAGGTAAGTAGATATAAATTTATACGTGTTTTTAATATATACATTATATTTTATAAAATTTACCTTTGCTTTAAGAGTTCTAATAGTATTAATTAAAACACCATGGTTCCTTTCTATGACTGAAAACACTTAAAAGAATATATTTCCCTCCCTAGTAAATGCCTTGAATTGTGATCTGATCATCTGTTTTATTGAAAAAGATCAGGTCTCTCCCTCTACTTTCATATTTAAGCATTTGAAAATGGAATAAATTATGTCAGAAAAACCAGCTATTAATTTTATGGGCAATTAAGCCTGGCTTCATGTTACAAAGTACTTTTAACAGTGTGAACTTCATTTAAAATGCTCAAAATTTCAGAAGGTCCAGGTAGGAGCTTTCAATTTTGCAAAGCACCTCCTCCACAGGCCAGTTTAGTCCTCCTGTGTTCAATATTTCATCAAGTGAGAACAGGACTTCACAGAATGCAATACACAGTAACAGGTTTAGAATGACATACTTACATATATATACAACAACAGTCTGAAATGATACACTGTAATATGTCAGTGGCAATCATCTCTGGGTGGATTTTAGGTAACTTTTTCTACTTAGCTGTTTCTGTCACTATCTCTACAAGAACTTCCCTCCTACTATTGATATAATAACCCCTGATGCATGAAAAAAAATTTTTTCATATACTGATTTCACAAACATCAAAATACACAATGAATCCATTTATAAAATGTATTTATCAAGGAGCAGATCTGTCAAAATCAATTGTGCATCTGATAAAATCATTGTGTATACTGGGGGCTCCGCCAGTGAAAAGTATCTTGGTTTCTAAGAGCTGCATGGAGACAGTGAGGGCGGGGAAGGGTGGAATGAGGCAACCTTCCCATAGAAGACAATATAGACAGGCTGCTCATGATGGATGTAACTGACCTGGGCTGGATGTGGACTCCCCACATTATCCACTACACACTTCATTATGCATGTCAAGGGAACAAAAAGAGTGACGTGACGTTCTCCGTGAAACCTCCACTCCTGTGTGGGGCCTGGCTATGGGACACCAAAAGGTCTTTTGTATGAATGCTTCCTTATAAACCTAAATGATGCTGACAGTTTACCACCCTTTTAGAAACCAGAGCAGAAGTTAACAGACTTGTCCAAAAAGGTTCCAAAGGACTCCCTTCTAAAATGCCCAGACTTAAGTGTGTTGCAACATGGCTCCTGTTCCTCTCTCTTTGTATTATACAGACAGTATGTAAAACACAGAGAGTTACGAGCAAAAAATCTAGCGTACCAGGAATATACTATCTACCTCTGGACCAGACCTTAGGAAAAAGCCTCGCATCACAGTGCCAAAACCTCTCTCATACTACGGGGAGGTGAGGTGCTAACAGTGTACAATAAGGCTTTGTTCTTATTCAGAATAAATGATCAGTTCCCAGGTGAGATGCTCTTATGACAGGCTGACTGGGTAATCACACTGAATAGAATCACTTATGACAGGTAAAACCCCGCACACCCCACAAAGACATCTGCAACAGTGCAGAGTGCTGGGACACTTGTGGGTGGCTTCCCCAACCCCCCAAAGAGAAGCGCCATACTCAGCGTTCGGTGCCTGTGTATTCTCGGCCTGCAGCTGGCCATCAGCACACCTATCCACCAGACCTGTTCTGAGAGCTTAGCTTGCATCTGGGCAAACCCCACACTTACAGCCATAAATGCATTGGCATTGAGAAAGACTGCAGAGGATGTGGCTCTCCAGGTGTGGCTTTATTTTTCACTTCACCGGGTCAGCTATTTAGGCCTAGTCTTCTCCATTGGCTTGAAGCTCTGTTCACACCATCTCGGGTAACACATCACATTATTCTTCCTTATAAAAACAAATAAACTCAAATGAGCATTCACAGACAGTTCACTCCCTCTGAACACCTCTGCCTTCCCCCTCAGATTTATGGGACATGCTTCTGATCCCACCCATCAGAAAGCCTCCCCTATTTTAACTCAGGATGGTCCAGGTATCTTCCTCAGTTCCCCGGGTTTCCCACCTGCCTGGCCTCCAGGGACATGTCCGGCCCCAGCTCAGCCGGCTGGCCACCAGCTAGCCAGCGGGAGGACAGCACTGCGGTCGCCAGCACTTCCTGCCGTCAACTAGCGCCACGGCTCGTATCACTGCACTCGGCCGCTTCCCACCTGACACTGGAGCTCGGCCGTCCTGGGAGGCCGGACCAAGATTTCCCAGTTAGAATGGCTCCCCTCTGACCCAGTGTTTCCAAAACGTACACAGTTCTGGAGAACAAGGTGCCAGAGACATTCGCTCCTAGCTGACTCTGGTCAGAGCAGCCAGGGGTCCCACATCACCAGTTCATTCTGCAATAAGTCCAACCCACTTAAGTTTAAAAACCAAAGACCAGGAAAAAAGTTGCGATTCAATGAGGTATCACTTGTTTTGTAAGGGATTGTGGAGAGAAGAGGCAGGAGAAATAGTCAGGCCCCCGAAGGACCCAGCGAAGGAAGCCAGGTCACTCCACTTCACTTGCAGCTTCCATCCTCCCACCCTTCTTGCCAACATGGACCTTCTCCGTTGCAGCCACAGCCGCTGTTTGTGACTATGGTCCCTTGCAGTAAACTGACAGGCTGGTAATTTACGAGCACGCTGGGCAACACGCAGAGAGACTTTGCGGAAACGAGTTGGAGTGAGAGCTCACACGCAGACAGGCAAGAAAATGGGATGCCTCATCGGCACGGAGGGTTTCTATCTTTCAGGGCTAGCACATCATTTGATACATACGTCTGCACTGACGTATAGCATAGGGTATTTTTTTCTTCTGTTATAAGCTGTTTATTTGGTCGTTTAGCCAGAGAACCTTATATAACACATTCCTGTTTCAAATGTGGCAACATGCATGGCACTGCACTCCTAGAAAATTCAGTCTCCACACAGCAGGTCCCATGAGCCAAGCCAAAGCAGTCTATATAATTGATGAAAAAATCAAGAACCACCACTAGCAATAGTAAAAGACTCAGTCATCAGCTGTACCCTGGATTCAAAAGCTAGCCTTCGGATGGTATGATTTTAGGGATTTCTCAAAACTACATTCATCCTGATTTTAATAGATTACTTGAGCCTGACTGATGGAGGGAAAGGAGTCCAGTTTTCTAAGCCAAAACACACGTGAGCCTACTCCAGGCTTCCAGGGTAGATAGAGTACAGGGACACACTCCCTGCCTCTGCACTGGGGTGTTATATGACCACAACCTTTGCATCTGATTTCCTTAACAAAGAAGCAGGAGATCTGCACTGCTTGTTGGGCTGCTTGTTGGGCCAGAGAGCACAGAATACAGCTACCGCTGAGGCACTTCCATTCATGCTAGCTCAATAAACAATGTGTATTATATAATGAATGAGCCTTTTCTGTGAACCCGGCTATTGGAAAACATAGGCACTTGCTGCATAGTTTAAGGCAGTCTACAAGGAGCAGTTACCCCTTGTTAGATCAAATGTGCACCAAGGACTGTATAAATCCAGGCAGACTACTTAGATCCCTCTGCCTATCACCCTAATTTCTTTTTTGTTTGACAAGAAATTATATAATAAAGAATGATTTCAGTCAACTCTAAACTAGACAGAGAACATTCACACAGTAGCCAGCAAGCACCCGAATAATGTTGGCTTTCAGCTCCTCGTTCCCTGCGTTGCCTAAGAAATAAGGGGTGGGGGGGTGGTTAGTGGGAGAAGGAAGAGGAGGAGAGAGGAAATCAGCTATCTATGAAAATACTTACAGCCTCCGAGTCTTCGATTCCATGCAGGTACAAATTGTCATACATGGAGGTCTGATAATCCAGAGCACCTCTTTCAAGGCAAAACCCAAACTGCTATAAAGGTAAAGCCACAGCTAGAGGTAAAGACAGAAAAGGCCTATTTGGAAGGACTGCACCTGCCTTATCAACTGCTGTGGATGTACCAGGCAAGATGCTATTCATTCACATCACACAGGGTGAGCTTATCTCCAGAGGCAGTCCAGACCTGGCATTTTATCTGCCTTCCCAATACAGAGCATAAAAAAGCAAAACCGTTCCTTAACCACAGACTGGTGACTGAGCTAGGAAAGTGGCCTCTGATTGGCTCAGCTCCCCTGCTTCAGTCAGCTGAAGAGCGTTCCCTCGGAGAGTGGAGGGCCGCTCGGAGCACTCTGCCAAGCTGAGGGCTGCCTCCCGATTCGCCTGGATCATATAGTTCTGCAACAAACACGAATCAGCATCTAAAAGGCTGCTTGGTACGTTGGGAAAGGCAGGCGATGGAATACTCTAAACACAACTGCTCATCTTCTTAATGAAACGCACCACTGGAGGTGGGGTGGGGAGCAACAGAGAAATTCCATAATATTTTCAGAGACCATTGTGTAAAGACAGGTGAACAGATACTCATCTCGACCCAACATCTGTACTTAACAGATGCAACTGAAGACAAACAGGCAGTAAGTGATTTAAAAAAATTTTTAACCAAGATAAAAGAAAAGCAGGNGAGCAACAGAGAAATTCCATAATATTTTCAGAGACCATTGTGTAAAGACAGGTGAACAGATACTCATCTCGACCCAACATCTGTACTTAACAGATGCAACTGAAGACAAACAGGCAGTAAGTGATTTAAAAAAATTTTTAACCAAGATAAAAGAAAAGCAGGATAAATAGATGGTAAGATTTCTTCTGGGAATTTCTACTGTAAAAGTTTTCAATATTCTTACTGAAATCTCTCTGCCTCATTGGCAAGAAACTACCTCTGGACCCAACTAGTGAGGTTTGAAAACGAAGCCAAAAGCTCTCAAGAGCCCTTCTGCAGATGCAAAATCATCCGTTCTTTTTTTTTAGTTTGATTTTTAAAAAATCACCTTTAGGCGACAGCCAATATTTTAACTTAAATTCCTTTTTCCTAATGCTCAGACCTTTAATATTCCTAAAACAGCACTGATCTTTTTCCAAAAACCCAATCAGAAAAGTTCCATTGCCTCCCCAGGTCCCATCACACCACAACTTGGTGTGACCAAGGTCAGATGCCACATTGAAACGTACCTAGCTATTTGCAGAGTTCTGGTCAACCAACAAGGTACTACGGCTTTGAAACGAGAGCTCTCTATAGCTCACTGTAAAAGAAGCCAGCTTAATTTTGGAAAAAAGAAGTTGGTGAGGGGCAGAAAACAATCTAAAGAAGCTGCATGATTCATGGGGTAAAGCAATGACCCAGAAACTCAGAGGCTAGGCCAGCATCAGGTTCCCTGCTGATTGGTCGGATGACTCTGGACCAGCCACCGCTTCTATGGGCTTTAGTTCCTTCACCTGCCAAACTGAGGTAAGAAATAACCCAGAGAAAGAACTTTGCAAGTCTAAAGTGCAATATAAACACTTATCAATGACAACCCTGCTTTGTCAGCTGGAAGGCGTTGGCTGCAGTTCATGGGAACTCAGCACAGGAGTGACTGGCTGGCCCTGGACCCAGGAAATGAAGTCCGTCCTTCTAGCCAGTATCTCTGAAAAGCGTAACTCTCAAAGGAACAAACCTGAGTCACAAGAAGTAACACGAAGCTGTAACTGCTGAGGCGAGCATAGATCTTCCAGGTCTGTACTGTCCCACTAGGGTCTTCTAATCACAGCTGCATACCTTAGAGACAGTATCAATCTTTTCAAATATAAAAGATGCCCGAGGGACTCATCTGTCCTTCAGAACCCAAGAATGCTAGGGTTCCTACAGATGTCACTTGTGCCTACACTGAGGATTATGGCAGAAGGGGGTGGGTACAATTGGAAGGATTTTATACAAAGAGATTCAGTGGCAGTCCTACCTGTTGACAGCTGTGTCCTGGAACAAGTCACTTCCTAAACTAACTTCAGCTCTTCCTTCCATCAAGCAAAAGGACTGGGTCAAAAGACTTGTAAGCTCAAATTTGTGTGTCAGATTTTTTTTTTTTTTTAATGACTGCGCTGCAAGGCTTGTGGGATCTTAGTTCTCTGACCAGGGACTGAACTCGGGTCCATGGCAGTGAAAGTCCAAATCTTAATCACTGGTCCTCTAGGAAATTCCCAGATTCTATTTTAATTAACTCTATCGATATAGCCATATGATATTTTAGCCAGAATCAACAAAAAATCAAGGCAAGAAGGTCTTTTTTCTCCTTAGATTTTCACTCCCCTGATAGCTCAGTTAGTAAAGAATCTGCCTGTAATGCAGAAGACCCCAGTTCAATTCCTAGGTTGGGAAAATCCCCTGAAGAAGGGATAGGCTACCCACTTCAGTATTTTTGGGCTTCCCTTATGGCTCAGCTGGTAAAGAATCTGCCTGCAATGTGGGAGACATGGATTCGATCCCTGGGTTTGGAAGATTCCCTGGAGAAGGGAAAGGCTACACTAGGCCAGTATTCTGGCCTAGAGAATTCCACTATACAGTCCATGGGGTTGCAAAGAGTCAGATAAGACTAAGCAACTTTCACTTTCACTTTTCCTTGTTTAACCATTTCAACTGAGAGTATGGGTAGTTTCTGAATATCTTTAAATGGGAACCTAACTGGATGTGGCACAACTGACTGGTTCAAAATTGGGAAAGGAGTATGACAAGGCTGTATATTGTCACCCTGCTTATTAAACTTCTATGCAGAGTACATCATGTGAAATGCCAGGCTGGAGAAATCACAAGCTGGAATGAAGATCACCAGAAAAAATATCAACAACCTCAGACAGGCAGATGATATCACTCTAATGGCAGAAAGTGAACAGGAACTAAAGAGCCTCTTGAGGAGGGTGAATCAAGAGATTGAAAAAGCTGGCTTGAAATTCAACATTCAAAAAACTAAGATCACAGTATCCAGTCCCATCACTTCATGGCCAATGGAAGGGGAAAAAGTGGAAGCAGTGGCAGACTTTATTTTCTTGGGCTTTAAAATCACTGCAGATGGTGACTGCACCCATGAAATTAAAAGACACTTGCTCCTTGGAAGAAAAGCTATGACAAATATATAGACAGCATATTAAAAAGTAGAGACTCACTTTGCCACCAAAAGGCCATATCGTCAAAGCTATGGTTTTTCTAGTAGTCAAGTATGGATGTGAGAGTTCGATCATAAAGAAGGCTGAATGCTAATTGTGGTGCTGGAGAAGCCTCTTGAGAGTCCCTTGGATTGCAAGGAGATCAAACCAGTCAATTCTAAAGAAAATCAACCCTGAATATTCATTGGAAAGACTGTTGCTGAAGCTTTAATACTTTGGCCACCTGAGGCAAAAGAGCCAACTTACTGGAAAAGACTCTGATGTTGGGAAAGATTGAAGGCAAAAGGAGAAGGGGGCGGTGGAAGAAGAGATGGTTAGATAGCATCACAGACTCAGTGGACATGATTTTGAGCAAACTCCAGGAGATAGTGGAGGACAGAGCCTAGCATGCTACAGTCCATGGGGCCTCAAGACTTGAACACTACTTAGTGACTGAACAACAGCAACAAATTGCAGCAGGGGAGCAGGGAGAAGCAGTCCTCTTCCATAATTCACCAGCAAGATTCGAGAAATGCCCCCTACTTGGAAAACTGTGGAGGGTTTATTTCCTCTCCTGCATTTCCCAATGGCCAATATAAGGGTCTAAAGAAAGTCTTTAAAGAACAGGGGCTCATTTGTGATTACAAATGTATGCAGTATGGACATCTAACTCAGGGCAGGCGATCAGGATGGAGCGCTGGATCAAGCAAAGTATTAATATCTTGGTGGTCCAGCGACCCTACAGCCAAACCCCTCGAGGACTATGAACAGATGTAACACTGGCTCTGCCTGCTTCCCAGGGGGATAGAAAAATGCTGAACAAGTTGTCAGAGGTGGGAGAACCCCAGATGTCCCCTAATCCAGCCCTCATTTTAATACCCAGAAAGGTTGTAACCTTTATGGCTGTATTCAAAGCCATAATTTTCTATATTTAAGTGTTCCATCCCCATTTCTTTCTTGAGAGGGTTTTCAAGATGAGGAGTGAGGAGGAGTGGGTATATCCCAGGAGGAATTTGGTAAAATAAATGAAGATCACTTTGATGGGAAAACCCCTATTTTTCCCTCTCCTTTCATTCTAAAAACTAATTACAAGTCATTTGGTCATCCACAAGCTGACAACTAAAAATCAATGAAGAGACTGGGGAGTCTGCCCCTAGCATTTGGATCTCCAGATCTCCACAGCATGAGCACTGCAGGCTTCCCAGGTGGCGCTAGTGGTCAAGAACCCACCCATCAATGCAGTCAGATGCCAGAAACAAGGGTTTGACCCCAGGGTCAGGAAGATCCCATGGCAACCTACTCTAGTATTCTTGCCTGGAGAACTGCATGAACAGAGAAGCCTGGCTGGAGGGCTACATGTTCACAAAGTGCCAGACACAACTGAAGCAGCTTCCCATGCAGAATTATGCACTGCATGTACAAGTTGCCTCGAGGCTTCAACCCACTGTTCAGGCTGATGCCAGAGTTCAGCCAGTGAGACACTCAGCCTGGACTTTCCCAAAAGAACTCAGAGTTCCTAGAAAATGAACTTGAAACTCCCAAGAGATTCTTGGAACTGACCATTTCTATCCCACGATTCTCTGAACTGAGAACTGGCTGACAGTAGCGAGAGGTCCCTGGGAGCTTCCTGTCCTGCTTCAAATCATCTCAAAAGCCCCCAGCTTTTGGTGAAAGGGCCTTGAGATCCTGTGAGGTCTAAGTTCTGAGAGTCCAGTTTAAGGGTGTCATATTTCACCACAGCAAGAGGCATTGAACACCAAATAAGGGATTGGCATCCTCTTAGTTTTGATTTGAAGAGTTCTCCAGTTACGTAACTGGGGCTTCCCAGGTGGCATTAGTGGTAAAGAACCTGCCTGCCAGTGCAGGAGACCTAAGAGAGGTAGGTTCAGTCCCTGGCTGGAGAAGATCCCCTGGAGGAGGGCATGGCAACCCACTCCAGTATTCTTGTCTAGAGAATCCCATGGACAGAAAAGCCTGGCCATCTACACTCCATAGGGTTGCAAGGAGTCAGACACTACTGAAGCGACTTAGCATGCATGCCAGTTAAGTGATTGGTTGAGAGGATGAAGAAGAAACCAACTTCCCCCAGGTCTACTGATCCGGTCTCAGGCTGCAGTGAGGACCTGTCTGAAAAGCTCATGGCTCACCTTGCGTTGGTGTTTCCCCATAACCCACCATCTCTCATCCCTGAGTAGCCTCCAAACCACACAGCCCCCAAAGGCGTCCTCCCATTTTGAGGTTGCTCTGCTGTGTTTCCTTTCAAGTCATCTCTCACTATGATCAACAGTTCAAAGTTAAGACCTTATGAAAAGGCATTGCTTGTGTGATTCTATTTTCTAAATGCCATGTGATTCTTGATGCAGAGGTTGTTCTTGCAATTTGACAAATGTCTCAGCTGAGCTCAGTGGAGGGAATGGTACAGTCCTCAACAAATCAGGGAGCTCTCTTCTTAGCTCGATGCAACATTCGGTTAGTTTTTGTTGGCTTCAAGCTTTGAAACATGGAGTTGCTTTTCCTTACCTAGGCTGGGCTTTGGGGTACAGCACATCCATGGAATTCATGGTGGAATACAAAGGACAAGCATTTCTCTTTTAGGAAGAAGAGAAAAGCCCAAAACCAGCTGATTAGTTTGAGTTTTACATAGCTGTGATCAAGGGAGTGGATACAGATTTGGAAACTAAAGGGAATTCTCCTATCCAATTTCCCCCACATTTCTCCAGACTTTAACTTTTGTAAGCCCATGTGTGTGTTCTGCAGCAGGACTCTGAGAGGTCAGGGATGAAACAAAGGAACAGCATTTAGACTCTCACTGGCTCTCTGGCCAGGAAAGGAATCCAAGGCCTGCCAATTCTGCCTCGGGGATTATTTTGCTCTTTGTTTTTAAGTTTTTCTAAGTGGGCATAGTGTACTAGACGATTTTCTCCCTCTTCTGCTCTGCTCTGCTTCTGTACAGATACACTTGTTCCCCTCTAGAAACCTGTGTGGCATTTTGAGCATTAATATTTGTAACCCCTGTTCCTTCCCTGACATGCTTCAGATATCTGCCACTGGCAGGGTAGACAAAAAACTGAAAACAAAATGCTACAATCGATTCCCCTCTCAGTGGTCCACTGAGTCTGAATTTAGACCTTACTACCTAGGCAGGCATGTCTTTAAGTCTCTGTGGGCCTCATCTGTAACAGGGAGGTAACGAGAGTTCTGGACCTAATGAGTTAATGTATGAAAAGCACATAGAAAGTGCCTGGCATATCAGAAGGCAGAGGGGAAAATCTTTTTTTTTTTTTAAAGGAAGTAGTACGGAATCAGGGCCACCCACATCGCCCAGCTGCAAGGGCCCCCATACACTGCAATTTGTGTGAATGGTACTCCTAGCAGTGGTATCACAGGGACTCTCCAGAGCAGGCTGGTTCAGAGCAGTGACTCTGGAGGCAGGCTGCTCATATAGCCCTGAGGCGCCTCTTCTCAGCTGGATAACACTCAGTGAGCTATTCTGTCTTTCTGTGCATCCATCCATCTCCTCATTTGTAAAATGAGGATTATCCCAAGATTATCATGTAAGATGAAAAGCCTTGATATAAAAAAGTACTCAGAATGATGTCTGGTACTAAACGCAGTGCCACACAAGCTTCAGCTGCTGCTTCTCATCTCTGGGTTCTGAAGCCCCCGGTGCCCTTTGTTTCTGGGGTGGGATTCCTTGCCCTGCCCCTAACACCCACCTGGTCCTCTCAACCCCCAGCCGGGTCCCTGGTCCCAGCTAGCAGAGCCGAGACCAGCATCCTGCTTCCTGTTGCCCTACTTACCTTCCTGCCAGCCTCCTTCCAGGCTGCCTACCTGCTTCATCTGGCTAGGCTGGCTGCTCCGTATGCTGAAGCTGGCAGGGACTCCCAGGCCTCCTCGGCCTGACCACAACTCTACCCTTCAGCTACTCCCACCAAGCTCTGCATCTCTCCTGCGGGTCCCAGGATGCCCAACACTGCATGGTGACCTTCCCAACGGCCTGGCCTCTCGCCAAACTAGAATTCTGACCTCCCTCACCCCCACCAGCCGCTCTATCACAGCTAAGAAAGGACACTGGTGAAAATCCTCTAACACATGCCGTAACAGGTTCTTACCAAGGAACGCAAGAGGAGAGCAAGAAAGAGAAACAGACAGAGAGGGATCAAAAGGCATGGACAGAAGACCCGAGAGACACTCAAAGGAAGAATGAATCTATGGACACATTTTCCTCCTTCCTACACTCTTGATGGCTCCAGGAAAAAATAATACTTCATAATTCATAAAAGTGAGTGTAGGTATGATTAAAAAAAAAATCCCATGGACTATTCACTTGCTGGAAAATGACAGATCCCTCCCCATGATTGACGTATTACTCAGAAATCTCTTGCTTTCTGAAATTTTCTTAAAAAAAAAAAAAAAAAAAAAGCCAATCTCTTGGCAAAAACACTCCACACAGCCACAGTTTTTATTAATGTTACACGACTTTATTTTTCATGCTTCTGCCAAACTGGGCTGAGGAGACTAGGCCAGCTGGCTTCCTATACATCGTTCAACTCATACGATCGGTGCTAATTTAATCATTAGACTCAATTGCTGACTGCTCTGGACTACTTTAGAGACTGGGAACTCAAAGANCTCCACACAGCCACAGTTTTTATTAATGTTACACGACTTTATTTTTCATGCTTCTGCCAAACTGGGCTGAGGAGACTAGGCCAGCTGGCTTCCTATACATCGTTCAACTCATACGATCGGTGCTAATTTAATCATTAGACTCAATTGCTGACTGCTCTGGACTACTTTAGAGACTGGGAACTCAAAGATGAGCAAGATGTGACTGCACCTCGTGGGAGCCGCTTGCAAATCTTTAAGATAAAGCAAACCAAGGAGATGGCTGCAATCAGAGCTCTCATATTTGGAGAAGCTCTGATGAGAGGTGGAAAGGAAGCCGAGCCCTTTATTTGCAAAGAAGCAGGAAATGTAGAAGGGAAGGATCAGTTTCACTCAGGGACAGGGGCCTAATGAATCGGTCACCAACTTACTACAGGGCCATGGGCAAACCATTTCCAAATGAGTCCTAATTTTCTGTAAAGAGTAAACAGTTTGCTTTTTTAAAGTTTAAATTTATGAAATGTTATTTTCTATTTTGTTGCTGCTTTTAGGTAGAAATTCAGGTTTTTCCCTCTGGTGGGGGTTAGAAGGCACTTTTTCTCTTTGATTTGATAACATCTTTTTTTTTTTTCAGATCCATTCGGTCATTCAATAAACATCCATGAATTCTTACTGAGTACCTAATATCTCCTCCAAACAGAAACCAGATCATGTTGGCTCCAATGTGAAATCTTTTCGGGTTTCCTGTTGCCCTTGGGATGAAGTCTCAATCTTTAACATGATCTAGCAGGGCCTCAGCGTTTCTTTCCTCACATCCCTGATTTTGCACCTCTGACTCCTTTCTCCCTCTACAGCCAGCCTCCCCTTCTTGGAAACGTCACACCCCCTCCCACCTCTGGGCTCTGTCTAGCCTGAGCCCTTTGCCTAAAACCCCACACCTCCTCCCCACCCCCACAAATCCCATGAACTTGCATTTAGTGAGGCTGATGAATTCCTGTCTGTCTCCAGAATGTGAATTCCATGGAAAAAGGAATCAGGTAGCTTCTCACCAGTTATACATCCATTGTCGAGCACACACACACAGCTTTAAGTAGTCACTAATTGACCATGGCCCTGGACTCTTGGCTGCTTCTGCACTGTGGCTGCCAAAACAGTGCAGTAACTAACATCAACAACAACAAAAAGCTCACAAGATGAAATGTGGATATTTTTTAGTGCTAAGGAAACCCAGAACATGAACATCCCTAGAGGGTCCTCAACAGTCTTCAGACCCTGACTGGGAGACGGTGGTCCAGTTCAGCTTCAGATTCTTATGAATTAATGACACAGAGGTGTCGTTTTAACAATGCCCTTATTTCAAACAAATTTATATAATGCGTTGATGAAAAAAAACAACCTGGGGGTTGAGGGGCTGATGGAGAGAAGGTCCCATGATATTTCACACTTCACAGTTCTGCACATGATATTCTCTCCATCTGGGAAGACTTTATCCTCAACTTTTTCTAATTAGTGAATTCATTTTCTTGAAGGTCCAACATAAATATCACCAAGACCTTCCCCAGCTCCCTCAGACAATCACACACACCTTCCATACTTCCCCTAGCCCTCTATTCTCCTAGATTTCTACTAATGGGCCTACCACAGAACAGTGTATAATTCACCCAGCAGACCTGTTTATTCTACTACACAATGAACAACTTGAGCAAGAACCAGGACTTACTCATCTTAGTACCCCAAATGCTTTATTCCATAGAAGAGCCTCAATAAATACTGGATGCAGAAAGTGAATTACAATCATGAAAAGACCCACATTCTGAGCCCAGATGATACTGCCTCCATCATAATCCATGCCGTCTGGTCTAGCAGACGTTTGAGATCTTAGACGGACTCAACAGAGAAGGGAATGAGCCAGGAACCCGTGAGGTCAATTTTAGAACTGCTGTAGATTTAGAAAACAAACCACAATGTAGAAAGGAGTGAGGAACTCAGGTGTGAGCTGGACTTGGATCAATGGCAGAGCCTTTCCTTATGAGCAGAAAGGGGCTTCCCTGGTGGCTCAGCAGTTAAGAACCTGCCTACAACTCAGGAGACTTGGGTTCAATTCCTGGGTCAGGAAGATCCCCTGGAGCAGGGCATGGCAACCCACCCCAGTATTCTTGACTGGAGAATCCCTTGGACAGAGAAGCCTGACAGGCTATAGTCCACAGAGTTGCAAAGAGTTGGACATGACTAAAGTGACTTGGCATGCACGCACATGGGCAAAAAGGATACTGGTGAATAATGAGAGGATGTTAGCATTGGGGTCCTAGGGTGTTTCCCAAACATTCTAGAACAAATTTTTGTAGAAACTCCTATTTCCCTTATTTCCTTATGGAAAAGAGGGCCAGACTGTGTACCCCTCAAAGTCAGGAACTATGTGTTATTCATCTTCATATATCCCTCTCTAAGCCAGTGTCTATCACAATAACTGGAAAATAGAAGTTCAATAACTACACTGGGAAAAGCTGAATAAACGGGTATGATCCAGGTGACCCCCACAACAGAATATAGTCCTGAGTGGACCTTGTGTCTCAAGTTCTATCCATATCTCATGGTGCCTTAGACACCAAGCATCCTAGACTTTCCACAGGGAAGTGGGAAAATCTGATTAACTCCAAAGTATGGCACTTAGAGCAGCAACCCTCATTCTAGGCCCCATCTGAAGCTAGACCTAGAGCTGCTAGACTTGAGTAGGACTGTCTTGGGCAATGGGCTAATCTTAAGTCTCAGGGTGACAGTATTGAGTTTCTACATCCCAGTGAGCAGGAAGGGTGGAGGATGGTTTTGCACACTGCCAGGCTTTGACTTCTCTAGTGTTTTATGTGGCTGAGATGAGCCACAGCCCTAGATTCCAGTCTCCATTTCTTCCTTTTAGCAATAAACCCAATTTCACCCCCAATTTTAGCAAGGCATATGACTCTCCAACTACACACTACATTTTACAGCCTCCCTTGAGGCTAGATATGACCCTGTTCTTGCCAACAGAGTGTAAGTGAAGACGTGTGTCCAATTTACATCACACATCCTTGAGAGGATAGTGCTTACTCAACATATACTCTCTTCCTCATTTCTTTGGATGTGGCACTGATGATCTAATTTCCACCAGACAGATGGACAAAGAAGAGTTATTAGGCTCAAGAAATTTGAGTCAGTAAATGACCTGTGAAGAGGGCTACTCTGGTGTCCTGGACTGCTCTCCTGAACTGCTGGGTGAAAGAGAAAGGTGCTTACATCTATTTAGGCATCTTCACTTAGGGATCATTTTGTTAAAGCAGCTTCTATTAATTAAAACAGCTGTACAAAAGTAACTAAAATATAGAGATTATTAGAGCAAGAATGAGGCAATTTGAAAAAAAAAATGTCCATAAGGTAGACACTGAACTCACAAAAAGGCCCCTCACCAGGTTGTGGCATATCTGCAATTCTTCTTTCAGAAAGTGTTGGCCAAACCAAGATGGTGGTTGGTCCAAGCAAACCCCCTCTCCAACCCCTCCATTGCCATTGAAAATAGACACTGTTATGTAAATATTTAGCCACAGTAAGTCTGTTTATTTTAAAATTAGGAACAAAAACAAAATGTTGATAAGCTAAAAACACATATAAATTGCCAATTTTATACTACTTTATCAAGGCTAAAATCTTCAACTCAATTGAGTTTTTAAATTGAAGCAGACCATGACAAAGAGAAAAATATTCACCACACTTCTGGCGAAGTCCATAATGATTGCCTCATGGAGATTTTCAATATAATTTCTCTTAGTTCCTAATCTGTTTGGTCATTTCCTTTGCAGTCCTGGATGGAAAATTAGTTAGAGCACTAAGTCCAAAACCTTTCCCCAAGAGGCACAAATGGAAACAAACTGAGTTACTTGATCTAAATTCCAGTTCTCAGAAGTGACTCTTGCATTAAATATTCAAGGAAAATAATAATCACCGCCATAGAAAATAGCATAAATTTGGGGACAAATAATAAAAACAGTATACATTTGTATTGATAGAAAACAGAGGAGAATGTGGAAAAATTATCAATAATCCATTATATCTGTAGGCATGTTTCATAAATCTAAAAACATAAATAAAGCATAGAGGCTGGTCACACCCGTGGCTTTGCAAATTGTTTGGCAATGCATGTTTCTTAATAACAGAAAGTGATTTCACAAATGTTTAAGACTGATAGACTGAAAATTAAAAACAACAATATTCAACTAAATATTTAGGTATTATGTATTTTACAGCACCCCACCTTACTGCATTTCTGACTTTGTGAGGGTGGGTAAGCTATAAATATTAAATGACCCTCTAGCCTTGGATACCTTAAAAATCTATTTTCTTTTAAACTGGGAATGACAATAATAACAATTTTCAAAAATAGTAGTTTAAAAATGAAAACAAATTATTTTTCATAGTCTCTCTAAGTTACTGTTTCAAGTCATCAAATTAAATATCAAGGACTACAAAATAATACATGAATAACTGGTTAATCTGGAAGTAATGTTAAATCATCATGCTTCAGAGGTTTCTTGGGCTCTTCTAACCATTTAAACCTCTGGATCACATGGACGTTGTGTGGTAAGGAGCTAGAGAAGGTACGTTCAGAAAAAGAACGAGACCAGCACTTTACAGGAGCAGATCACCTTTACTGAGGCGAGAAGGGGCAGCAGTCAGATTAGTGAGCTGCTACACTAACCCAAGAAAAGAGTATGTAGATATAGGCATACATACGGAACTCTGCTGTCTTAAGGGGGCCTGTTCTCATTTAACTTCTATGCAGAGTACACCATGAGAAACGCTGGACTGGAAGAAACACAAGCTGGAATCAAGNTGACATGTTCGTGAAACAAAACCAGCACGTGACCTCCACTCAGACCCCTTCATTCAAAGTCTGTTTTGATATCAAGTTCTTTATATATCTACTCTGCCAAATACTAAGAGTCTTCATTTCTATTTTGGAAAGAAATGCCTGATTTCCATGACTTAAGTTTCCCGCTTCGCTTACTCACGACTGTCTCCTCCTTAGGAGTCAGCCTCCCCTCTGGGCCCTACCATCCTGCCTTCCTGCCAGTCTCAGATGAGATCACTTGGACTGACGGAACGTTGTCCAGGGTGGCTAGCGCCCTTTTTTTCCAATGGGGAAAGCAAGTCTGTTCATGTTCAGCTGTTGTACACACTGTTCATGTAAACAAATAAAACATGATCTGCACCTTTTCTTCCTATTTCAGAGTGGCATCACTGCCTACCCAGACGACCTCTGATCATCGAGCCTGAATTAGGGGTCCCTCCCACGTGCTCTCAGAGAAACTTGAACTGCCCTTAGCTCGCCACCAATGAGGCTGTCCAGTGAGAGCAAGGACCATCTTTTCTGACATCCCAAGTACCCAGCGGGGTTCCTGGCACATCAATAAATGTTGCTGAAAATACGCTTGATTATGTCACTGTGGGGAGCAAACAGGGTCTGCAGTACGGCCTCCCACGCTCCCTGGGCCCCAGCTCAGTCGTGGGCAGGTGCACTTCACTTCCCACAGGAAGAGCCCTCACGGTTCATGAAATAGACCAATTTTGTACTTCTGCTACTCTCACCTCAGGGCAGCAGCTCCCAACCTTTCTGGCATCAGGGACCAGTTTCACGGAAGACAATTTTCCCTTGGACGGTAGGGGATGGTTTGTGGATGATTCAAGTGTATTATGTTTACTGTGCACTTTACCTCTATTATTGTTACATCAGCTCCCCCTCGGATCATCAGGCATTAGATCCCAGAGGCTGGGGACCCCTGCCCTAGGGAATTTCTTCCTTTCTTCTTCAATTACCAATATACCATCGATTCATCCTGCTAACATAAGGAAGATCTCAATGGCCAGTGACCCCTTAGGTGAACATTTCAGGACTGAGCGCAGTGCTAACATATTCTTTCATCCTCTTTCACATCATACCTGCTCCACCCACACACACCCACTGGGTCTTCATGAGGTATACAGTGAAGGGAACTTACCCAGGAATCCTACCAGAAAGCTGACAAGAGACGCAGACTGTTTTGTGGGCAGAAGCGAGGGGCTGAAGAGCGTTCGCAGGCTGAAGCCCCGCCCTGGCAGCATGGTGTCCTGAGACTCGCTTTTGGAGGTTCTGTTGGTGCACGATCCCAGAGCTTCTTTCTCAGAACAGTACTTGGGTTGCTCGTAAGATAAGCCGGGCTGGTACCTATTCCCAAGTAAAAGTGTGTGTCTTTATTCTCAAACACTTGGTCCAAATGAAAAAAGCACCTAAAGCTCTGATGGAGACATTTCCACTCACGGCTGGAGCCGTAAATGCACCCGTCTTGTGGCTGCAGCCTCAGGGTTGCTGAGCCAGGTCACACACGTGCTCAGCAAAATACCTGCTGCAACTCTGGATTTCCTGATAGCCCACTTGATTAGAAAGTTATATATATTAGACGCTAAAGAGAATTACATTTTAAAGTGTGGCCCCTGTGACGATAAATGATTACTCTGGAATTATCTATGTTCAAAGGAGATGCCGTTCATGAAAACAGCAACCCTGTTAACAGAAACCCTGGTTAAATATCAGCTACAGGGTAACATGGGCTTCCCGCGTGGCTCAGCAGTAAAGAGTCCACCTGCAATGTAGGAGCCACAGGAGATGCAGGTTTGATCCCTGGGTCAGGAAGATTCCCTGGAGGGAGGGCATGGCAATCCACTCCAGTATGCTTGACTGCAGAATCCCATGGAGAGAGGAGCCTGGCGGGCTACAGTCCATGGGGTCGCAAACAGCCCGACATGACTGAAGCGACTTAGCACACACGCACGCACAGGGTAATATAATATGCAGCCTTCAGTTTGGATCTGGAAGGTCTCACTGCAGCCTGCCTCCCTGGTCTCATCTCCCTCATCAGCCACCTCCCACCCATTCTCCTTTATTACTGATACTCTTCCTCTTTGGCTGGTGTCTAGATATCAGCCTGCTTTAGCTCCCAACATTTGCCCTGGTCTCCCCAGTGGGATCTTCTGAGAAGTTTTGCTTAAATTTAAAAGTAATATTTGTCCCCCATCTAAAGAAGAAATATGCTCACTGTGAAAAAATACACAAAAGCATGCAGAAGAAAATTAAAATCATCCATAACATTCAGTGTGAATCACTGTTAGCATTTTATTACAATTTCAGCCAGTTAAAATGCAAATATATGTATATATTTGCAAAAATCATTTTTTGTGTGCAAATGTATGGTAGTTAAATTCAGATGCTACATATAGCTTTGCATCCAGAAACTGATATATCTTTCCATATAATTAAATATCATTTTATTTGCTGTAGAACAGTTTAATAAATAAATGTATTCTTATGTAACTATTCTACTTTTTTTAACTGAAGTATAGTTGATTTATAAGCTGGGTTAGTTTTTGGTGTACAGCAAAGTGTTTCAGTTTATATATATATATATACCTTTTTTCATATGCTTTTCCATTATGGTTTATTATGGGATAGTGAATATAGTTTCCTATGCTATACAGTAGGACCTTATTATTTATTTATTAATTATTATACTACTGATAGGGAAGCCTGGCGTGCTGCAGTCCATGGGGTTGCAAAGAGTTGGATACGACTGAGCAACTTCACTAATATTGCTTCCACTTTGTGTTTTGGGCTCACTGGCCTTGTCACTGAGAGACAACTGAACTGATTGATACACTATTGATATTGACTTAGTTCAATTTTTTCACTATCGTAAACTACCTTTTCCATGAACATCCTTTGCACTGATTAAATCTTTTTCTTTTATATTGGGGGGCTTCCCTAGGAGCTCAGTAAAGAATCTGCATGTAATGCAGGAGACCCAGGTTTGATCTGTGGGTTGGAAAGATCCCCTGGAGAAGAAAATGGCAACCCACTCCAGTACTCTTGCCTGGAAAATCCCATGGATGGAGGAGCCTGGTAGGCTACAGTCCCTGGGGATCGCAAAGAGTTACACACGACTGAGATACTTCACTATCCCTATATTATATTGGGGCAGAGCCGGTTAGGGCTTCCCAGGTGGGTCGGTGGTAAAAGAATCCACCTACCGATGCAGGAGGACCCATTGAAGAATGATGTCAAAAAGGTGCTCAATCGGCCTGCCTCAGTGAGAATCACCTGGGTCTCACCTGCTGTAACCAGAGTTTCTCTGAATGAGACTAGGACACATGAAACCCGCAAGCATCCAGTCTCAGCTTATCACCTGCTACCCTCATGACGTGAATCCAGGCTCCCCATCGAGG
>SJYV01044322.1:164147-225161 GCA_006410875.1 Neotragus pygmaeus
AAAAAAAAAAAAAAAAGAATTCAAATGGAAGAGCTTTCATTATAGATGTTACATAATCATTTTAATTTCCATCTGCATTCTGAGTTATATCTTAGACGGGATGAGGTCCAATTAAATTATGCTTCAGATAGAATATAAATCCTATCCTGAAAAAAAAAAATCCTATCCTGACTAAAACTCTGACTAAATTTAAACTATTTGGGGCTATATCCAAGCCCTAATAATGTTAAGAGGCAAAGTATACTTCACATAGTTGAATAGTTAACTTGCAACTTGCAATTTTTTTCTCCAGTGAAGCATTAAAATAGTGACGATATTAACTGGAAATTACCAAATAGTTGTCCTTATCATAATAAATAGAGAACACACCCCACTCATGTGGCACTCTAGACATCGCAGCAAGCTTTCTATCTTTATGATCTCAATTTATCTTCAATAGTCCTATGAGATGGGGGTAATCATTTAGGTTCAGTTTTATAGATCACCACTTGACTGTTTTTTAATAAAACCTCAGCAGTTTCACATGGTTTAAGCTAATAGGATCATTACTCTTTTTTAACAGACAGGCTAACTTAGCAAGGTTACAACCACTGGGTAGAAGTGGTGTGTGTGCGTGTTAGTTGCTCAGTCGTGTCTGACTCTTTGGACCCCATGGACTGTAGCCCAACAGGCTCCTCTGTCCATGGGATTCTCCAGGCAAGAATACTGGAGTGGGTTGCCATGCCCTTCTCCAGGGATCTCCAACCCAGAGATCCAACCCAGGTCTCCTGCACTGCAGGTAGAAGAAGGCTCCAGCTAAAAAAATATGTCCGTGGCCCTTCTAAAATAGTACATTATTTTTTCCTTTTTTTTTTTTTTGTTTTTAGATTTTCTGTGGACCATTTTAAAAGTCTTTATTGAATGTGTTACAATATTGCTTCCACTTAATGTTTTGGTGTTTCAGCCCCGAGGTATGTGGGATCTCAGCTCCCTGACTGGGGATCAAGCCCACGCTCCCTGGATTGGAAGACGAAGTCTGAACCACTGGACTGCCAGGGAAGTCCCACATTGTTTCTTTAAATACATCCCATGCCTTATTTTGAAAAATTTCCATTGCTAGTATAGCTATACATTAGATTACAATTTTAATGTCTTCTAAGAATCACAGATAACCTGTTTTAGGAAGCCAAAACAGAAGAAAATGATAAATTATCCATACAAGCTCTCTTAAGTTAAAAACAAGCAAGAGGTGAGACTACAAAATAGCAAAAATGTAATGTTTTAGTACATTAAAAATGCTATATTTATCTTCTTTTAATTATTAATTTCAATATCTTATGCTGTCAAATTAAATTCTTCCTGAAGGAAGAAGGGTAAATTTTTTAAAATTCTGAATACATAATAGAGAATTAATGGGCAAGATTTTACAGGAAAAAATAAAAGCTTTTATGGAGTAAATAAAATGTTATCTTTTGTCAAGATTTATGAACTTTCACTAATATCATAATGCACTGTTTAATCATAAAGCGGGCCTTACATCATCTAGTGAAAACTTCATTTTATGGGGGCAGAAATCTTAAGCACTAAGAAAATAAGTGTTTTGACCTCCCACCATACATTTTAATAAAGGGCCACGTTTATTAGAAAACATTTTATAAAGTGAAGTTTTTTAGGAAAATACCTAGATTCTGAAAGAATCCTATTTCATACGTAATTAAACATTAGTATTCTGTAATCTAATTTCCCAACAATTCAGAGCCTCGACAAAATTATCATCTTTGGTCTGAATTTATACTACTAAGAGTGTTTACCATTTTATCTCTAAAGCTTGCTAAAGTCCTTTCTTGCTCCATATAACAGCACCTTTAAGGCCATTCTCTCAATCTTCAAATTCTCTGAAACTTTTCATGTGGAGCAGAATCTGGACAAAAGCATTTTGATGGATATTATGACATGCCAAATGGTAGGCATCTGGTGTTTTTTTTGAAAACATGACGTAATATCAAACCTCTTGAAAGAAAAAATAGATTTCTATTGGGGTTTATGATAATATAGGTATTAGTAATTCTTAGAGAACTGATGGGCCCAGGAAGTGGGGTTAGCCACCATACTGAGGGCAGTAATAACAATGGCCAAGAATAAATTATCTTTGATATTTCTTATATTTATAAGAATGAGTAAACTTTAGCTTTTCAAAAATCCTATGACCATTTAGCAATATTCAACTTATATCCTGGATAACAAACAAAATGTTGAATCATTATTTTTAATTAACAATTCAAGGATTAAGTAATCATTCTTTAATTAACATTTTTTGTGTTGATAATAATTTTATGGGCTTGTTTCGTAGATCTGAAAAGCATTGAATACTTGATACATGATAAGGAATCACTGTAACCCTTTGCACATTTGTTAGAAACGCCAAAGGTTAAGGTAACAAAACGGTTGATGATAAAGTAGCAAAGGGTCAGTTACAAAGTTCAGTAGACCACCGCCACCACCATTTGCAGATGTGATCCCAATGTTCATACCCTCATTTATTAGCGATTTTGTTTTCAACTTACATGCACAGCAAGCATACCCGCTGTATAAGTCCATGCATGCGCATAAAATGCTCAAGTCTAATGTTGAAGAATCCTATGTTTGTAAAGCTTACCAGAAATGACCCCTGCGGTCAGTGTGGCAGCTACTGGTGACTGCCTCTTACTCACTCTGGCAAGAAATCTAAACAGTAAACCATCCCGGGCCATGGCAAACAGAATTCGGGGTAAAGGAAACATGGAACCCAGAAGACTAGAACAGAAAAATCCATAATCCACAAGTGAGTTATTACAAGTATTAGTCTAGACGAGTCTATACAGGTAAAGACTGGACATACTAAAGTACAGAACCTACACCGAAAAAAGGATCAAAATAGGAAACATTCACAGAAAAGTTATTGATATTTATACATGTCAAAACAGAAAACCACCTAATTTTCCATTTTTTTCCCCAGAATCCTTGATGAAAAAAGATTCCCCTTTACTTAATAAAAGTCGACTCTCTCTCACCTGCCACTGCACCCGATGATAAAGTAGCAATTATTGGTGTCTTCGTTTTGGAATTGATTTGAGCTAGACATTTGAAAAGCAACCCATCCTCCGCCATAGCATAGATTACACGAGGCATTGGGAAAATGGATCCAAGAAGACTGAATAAAAAGCAAACACATGCAGTATGGCAAACACATTCATGCAAGATTACATCACAGAGCTGCAATCAAGTCACTGTATAAAACTCAGCACCACAGCTATTGTTATTTTTTAAATGTAATATGATTGGGTATTTAAAAACATTAACCATGGTGCAATTCATTATACTCTCAGAGATAATCCGCTCAGCACAATTATCAGACCAAAAATAATGCTGCAAAGAATTTGTACCAGCCCATGATTACTACTGAATTAAAACTAAGTAATTAAGACTTAAAAAAATTATAATGTCATTAAGACATTTTTAACTTAGAAAATTTATAAATTGATATATAATTATAGAAAATATAGTAATTTGACTTTATACTATCTAGTCAATTCATTTAGTCAATAATTACACATTTTTACATATATTTTANCCGAACTGTTCTTCTCCACGGTTGTTTGGAGTAGTTATCTTTCAAACAGCTGGGGCAAGGAATTCTGGAGATCAGCCAGAGGCTGGACTGGCTGGAAGCTAGGCAAATCAACCTTAATGTCCATTTTTTTCCCTTGGGTGAGAGAGTTCTTTGTTTTGCATAGAATGGTGGGGAGGACCTGGAAGGGAGTTTAACTTGGGGTATTTTGAGCCATGTAAGTGTCCTTCAGACATGAACCAGGCATTTTAACATCATTTGGATATACTGACCTGCAGTAAAAGTAATACTGTAGATACTAATAGTTCATTCCAGAAAACAAGGGGATTCATAAATACATTGTTATGAATCTCAGAGAAAGAACTACTAGCTGACATTAGAAAAAGAATATTACTAGTAAATGTTCAGATTTACCTAACTTAATGAAGAAATTAAGAGTTTTTCCCTGTCAGGTACCTTTAAAGCTTTCTGTTGAAAAAATGAACTAACAGACAATGTCAGGAAGATGGCCTGTGGACCTCAACTAATACAGTTTCACTTCTGATAAAGATACCTACTAGAAAAGTAAGACAGGAACCAAAACAGTAACTTTGGAAATCATTATCCTATCTTCAGTCAAGCATTCAGTTATTAAGAAGAAGAAGAAGAAAATGTCCAGTAAGGAAAGGACTGACCAAGCTAACCGCATACCAATTGCCGTTGCTCAGTCGCTAAGTCATATCCGACTTTTTGCGACCCCATGGACTGCAGCACACCAGTAGAGTCTTTCATTTCCTTTCACATTCAGCTCTTGTTGGTTATGTTTACTTCATTTAACCACAGAGTGAATGAACGTAAAATAATCAGAGAGAGCTGAAGGGTTAGAAATCATGGGAAAGTTTCCTAACTCACACAACTCTGAAACCACTAAAGAAGAGAATAAAATATCTTTTTCATTGTATTTGTTCTCCATCTACTGCCATCTGTACTTCACATCTTTTCTCACTTTATGCTTACTTCATCCACTCATTACACTTTCCTCAAAACATATACGTATGACCCAGCTCCCTGCTGTTTCTTCTGCTTGAAACCAACTAAAGCATTTTTCTAGTGTACTGAAATTTTCTACAAATCTGCCCTTTGCAAAGCAACTCTTTATCTTATGAGAACTTCTACTGCCAATTCTTTCACAAAATTTTTGTTTTCAAGGCATTTTCCGATGAGTATATTTATTTTTCTGACTATAAAAGTAAAATATTTGTAAGTGGTATGGTAGAAAACTTGCAAAATTCAGAAAATTACAAAGATAAGAATAAAAATCTGGAGTTTTACTATGAAACATGCTCCTAATACTTTAGTATCATTCTCTGCGTGTATTTTGTTTCACATTTAGAACATACTATATGTAAACTTTTGTGTTCTCTTAACTATAAAAGCACAAGAATTTCCTCAAATTACTAAAACCTCAGAAACATAATCTATTACAATTATATAATATTGCATCATATGAATATACTAGGCAGTTCTCACTGTTTTGCTCTTACAAATAATGTTGGAATTATATTAGTCTGTAATTCAGATTATTTTCTTTGGCTAGATAACAGATATTCTTGGGTCAAAGTGAATGAACATTTTAAGCCTCACATTCCCAAATGCTGTACAGAAAGAGTCTACCAATTTACATATTACTATTAATAGTTTGATATGAAGTCCTAGTTCTCAACCCTTTTCAGCAAAAAGATAATGGAAGACCTTATTATCTAATTTTGTAACCTGTTAATTTGATTCACAAAAAGTGGCATTTCACTGCTGCTTTAATTTGTACTTTTTGCTTATGAACATATATATATAATACTGCACTTTTTCATAAGCATGGCAAATTTACTGTCTCTGAATGAGGAATTCCTATATCCAAATAACAGAGACTGTAATGTTCTTGGGCTTCCCAAGTAGCTCAGTGGTAAAGAATCCACCTGCCAATGCAGGAGCTGTGGGTTCAATCCCTGGGTTGGGAAGATCCCCTGGAGAAGGAAATGGCAACCCGCTCCAGGATTCTTGCCTGGAAAATTCCATGGATAGAGGAGCCTGGTGGACTACAGTCCATGGGGTAGCAGAGTCATACATAACCGTGCACACACAAACAGTCACACAGTGATGTTCTTGTCAACAGTCATTTTTGGAAAGTCTTATGACTATGGCATCTGAGGTAATGGCTCTCAACAATGGCAGAAAACCAGGATCACCTGTGGAGCTTTTTTTTTTTTGGGCCATGCTGCATAGCATGTGGGATCTTTCCTGACCAGGAATGGAACCCACGCCCCCTGCACTGAAAGTGTAGAATCTTAGCCACTGCACTTCAAAGAGACCTCTTTCACAATCTGTTTACACTCTAGAAACTCAAACTCAGTAGATGGTCTACCACCTATATTTTCTAAAAATTCCGCTGTTCTTTTAGTGGGCAATTGAATGAGAAGACCACCATATTGAGACAGAAACAGTTACATATCACACCCGTCAGGTGAATAAGCTACTGCATCCATTCCTTAGCCATAAGACGAAGAGCATAATGCTCTAAACTATCATTTTAGTCTATACTGCTTACCTTGCATCCAGAAGGCAACTTAGGACCCTGTGAGATCTACATTTAGCAAGTGACATAACACTGCCCTTACCTCAGTCTCATTTCTAAGAATGACCTCGTTTCACATGAAAAAGAAAGTAATCTAAATACTCATGTGCCATTTGCTTACATACCCAGTACTTGGCAGAAGTATTTACACAGCAGATAGGATAAACATCTGTTGTGAATTTCCAAAATGGCACCCTTTCCAACTCAAGGAGAGCCTCTGCCATGGGCCAAGAATAAATATCGATATTATTCATTGATTTCTGTTGATGTTTACCAAGATATGAGATCCAGCTAACTTTTAGACTCACTCACAATCCCACTTCATTTCTAAACAACCAATCCTCCCCTTCACACAATTAAGCATCATACTGGAACAACAGTCTATGGATATTGATACTGGTGGGCTTCCTTGGTGGCTCAGATGGTAAAGAAACTGCTTGCAAGGCAGGAGATCCCGGTTCAATCTCTGGGTCGGAAAGATCCCCTGGAGAATAGCAACCCACTCCCGAGAATTCTGTGGATAGAGAAGCTTGACGGGCTGCAGTCCATGGGGCTGCAAAGAGTTGGACAAGACTGAGTGATTCTCACACATTGATACTGATATCATAGGACTTCACGCACTCAGCACCCTGACATAACCTGGGCAAAGGAAGAGCTCTTATCTCAACCTCAGAGCTAGGCTAGCTGACACAATAATGAAGGGAAATATGAGGGGTAAAAAAAAAGAAGTTCTGAGGTTAGAAGGAAAAGCTTCCTTCATATCAACTCTGGTAAACTCCATTTGACTAGAAAATATCAGCATTAGAAAACAGCCTGGGCCCAATCGGACTCTCCCAGCACTGTTAAGAGCCTAGACCCCTATTGTTATTGTTCAGTCTCCAAGTCATGTCCAATTCTTTGCAGTCCCTTGGACTGCAGCACGCCAGGCTTCCCTGTGCCTCACCATCTCCTGGAGTCTGCCCAAGTTCATGGATCACTTCCTTGGGGAGGCGAAGGGGCTTGCATAACCCAGTGAAGCTATGAGCCATGTTGTGTGGGGCCACCAAAGATGGACAGGCCACAGCGGAGACTTCTGACCAAACATGATCCGCTGGAGGAGGGAATGGCAAACCACTCCAATATACTAGCTGTGAGAGCCCCGCAAACTGTATAAAAATCCCTACTCAGTTCAGTTCAGTCGCTCGGTCGTGTCCAGCTCTTTGCGACCCCATGAACCACAGCACACCAGGCCTTCCTGTCCAACACCAACTCCTGGAGTGCACCCAAACCCGTGTCCATTGAGTCGGTGATGCCATCCAACCATCTCATCCTCTCTCGAACCCTTCTCTTCCTGCCCTCAATCTTTCCCAGCATCAGGGTCTTTTCAAATGACTCAGCTCTTCGCATCAGGTGGACAAAGTACTGGAGTTTCAGCTTCAGCATCAGTCCTTCCAAATGAATACCCAGGGCTCATCTCCTTTAGGATGGACTGATTGGATCTCCTTGCAGTCCAAGGGACTCTCAAGAATCTTCTCCAAGATTGAACTTCATAGTTCAAAAGCATCAATTCTTCAGCACTCAGATTTCTTTATAGTCCAACTCTACTAGGGGGTCACAAATTGAACAGCACAAGAATCTCTGCACAACTTACTTTAGAGATTACTTCCTTCCTCACAGGGGCTGAAAGTGGTCATCTCCTACCACCACAGAGAGACCATTCTGGAAGGACGAGATGGTAGGAGAAGACCAAGTGCTCAGAACCAGTACTTAAACTGTTGAGTCAGAGCAGAGGAGTAAACACATGTCCTTGACAAATCTGTAACTGGAAGAAGTCACTCCAATTTTCCAACAAGAAAAGAAAAGGACAGAATTTCAAAATTAGGTAAAATATGAGTTCAAATGAATTCTTTTATCTGTTCCACAGATAAAGTCGACAATGTATCAGTATTACCACACCAACCACCTTGGGCTCTGGGTACAAATTAATTGAAAATGATGAATAGGCTATTTGAACTTCAAAAATTAAATCTTTATATGGCCATGAATATTCTTTATGGTTTACTACCACAGCTCAGGGGGGTACTTCAATCTCTGGGCACAGTTGAGTTCAGAGAAGCAAAGTGAACACTCTGTTTCATTCTGTTCATCTCTCTCCAGGGGCCTCTTTGCCAGGCTTTGGATTGTTTCTGCCATGGACAGCATCCTCAAAAACGCCTCAGGACAGAAAAGCTTGGAGGATACTGGGCATAATAAGCTGTGCTGATGCATCCAAAAGAAAGGGACTTTGTTGATGTTCTGAACTAAGTAAAAGAAAAAAAGCATTAACAAGCACGCCAAACTTGGTGACTGGAATTAGCCAACCAGGACACATATATTTAAGTGTAATTACAAGGTCACACGTTCACACCTAGGCATTTAGCTGTGTGTCACTGTAAATCACCACACCAGCACTTTCCTTTCCCTTCATTTTTTTTTTTACTTTTCTAAATTTAGTGCCATTACAAATGCTGTTAACTCAGATAATTCTTGGTACCTATGCACAAAGAAAATGAATCACAGTTTCAGTGAGATCCACCAACTTAAATGTCTTTTTTGTACATTTCCATTTCCAATGACAACATTCCAGTCACTGTGCATCATTTTCTGGTGTTCACCCTTGAGGATTTATACACCTGCATAAAGCTGTGTGAAAGATGTCTTTACATATATTTACTAGATTGTACCTCTCCTTTTGAAAATTTGATTCCATGAAATAATTTTCATATTCCCTTCTAATTACCAAATGAAATACATTTTTAAAAAATCTTAAGTTTGAGAAAAATATACCCTGTTAAAATAATCTAGAAATCATGGAGAAAGAAATGGCAACCCACTCCTGTACTCTTGCCTGGAAAATCCCATGGATGGAGCAGCCTGGTAGGCTACAGTCCGGGGGTCAAAAAGAGTCAAACACGACAGCGACTTCACACTCACTCACTGTACTTCTAAGGCACTGTACTGCAAGATTAAAGATGTTTATTTTTGTCAAAAAAAAAATCTAGAAATCAAAGTAAAGTAAAAACTTCTTGGGAAGTTGTTAGATGGTGATTGGCTGTAAATTTTTTTTTCCCAAAAAGTCAAAGCAAACAACACTAGCAAAGGGACAGACAGACTAGGAGTAAACCTCTAACTATGTCTTGCAGTTACTCATATTCGCTTGCTCCTTGGAAGAAGAAAAGCTATGGCAAACATGGATAGCATATTAAAAAGCAGAGATATTACTTTGCTGACAAAGGTCCATATAGTCAAAGCTATGGTTTTTCCAGTAGTCATGTACAGATGTGTAAGTTGGACCATAAAGAAGGCTGAGAGCCAAAGATTTGATGCTTTCAAACTGTGGTGCTGGAGAAGATTCTTGAGAATACCTTGGACAGCAAGGAGATCAAACCAGTCAATCCTAAAGGAAATCAACCCTAGTCAATACTAAAGGAATATTCATTGGAAGGACTGATGCTGAAGGTGAACCTCCAATACTTTGGTCACCTGGTGAGAAGAGCTGACTCATTGGAAAAGACCCTGATGCTGGGAAAGACTGAAGGCAGGAGGAGAAGGGGGTAACAGAGGATGAGATGGTTGGATGGCATCACCAACTCAATGGACATGAGTTCGAGCAAACTCAGAGAGATAGTGAAGGAAAGGGAAGCCTGGCATGCTACAGTCCATGGGGTCTCAAAGATTTGGACATGACTTAGTGACTGAACAACAACAACTTGCTCTCTGGCCCAGTCAAGCTTGCCAGACCTTAAACACCTCCAATTTTATCTTATACATCAGCTTTTTTAACGCTCACTTAACCCACATCCTGGTGGAATCTAGAAACTTCTACTCTATATCAGAGTGGATAAACAGTCCAATTTCTTAAAAGAAAAAAAAAAGTAAAAATTATGCAGCTGCAGCCTGATGACCTCTACAGTTTCTCAATGCCACTGTTTATGTCAGCTCAGGGTGCTATGGAGAAGGCAATGGCAACCCACTCCAGTACTCTTGCCTGGAAAATCCATGGATGGAGGAGCCTGGTAGGCTGCAGTCCATGGGGTCGCTAAGAGTAGGACACGACTCAGCGATTTCACTTTCATTTTTCACTTTCATTCATTGGAGAAGGAAATGGCAACCCACTCCAGTGTTCTTGCCTGGAGAATCCCAGGGACAGGGAAGCCTGGTGGGCTGCTGTCTATGGGGTCGCACAGAGTTGGACACGACTGAAGCGACTTAGCAGCAGCAGCAGCAGGGTGCTATAACAACATATACCATACTCTGGGTAGCTTAAACAACAGACCTTTCTCTCTCACAGATCTGGAGGCTGAGAAGTCCGAGATCAGGGTGCCAGCAGCTCTGGTGTCTGGCAACAGCCCTCCCCCATGTTTACATACAGCCGCCTTCCTGCAACATCGTCACATGGCAGACTCCACCCTCATGGCCTCCTGTAAATCTGAAGTGAAGTGAAAGTCACTCAGTCTGACTTCGCGATCCCATGAACTGTAGCCTGCTAGGCTCCTCTGTCCATGGAATTCTCCAGGCAAGAGTACTGGAGTGGGTTGCCAATTCCTTCTCCAGGGGATCTTCCTGACCCAGGGATTGAATCCAGGTCTCCTGCACTGCAGTCAGATTCTTCACCAATTGAGCCACCAGGGAAGCCTAAGCATATAAACCTAATAACCTCCCAAAGACTGCACTGCCAAACACCATCACATTGCCAATTAGGGCTTCAACACATGAACTTGGAGGAGAGACAGAGACCTTCAGCCCATAAATACCAACCAGCTCCCCTTCTGTATCTTTTCTCCATTTCCTCCTCACTCCACACAAATCCTCATCAATCTAAAATTCCTACCTCATCCCTCTTCTCTTAACCATGAACAGATGATCTCACGTACCTACTCCCCAGGGGGTGAACAAAGCGAGGTTCCCTCAATTTCTTGCTGCATCTCACAAATTAGACCTCCTTCCATCCCATTTCAGTGGAACGGGTATCTGACCTCCTAAGGTTGATCTCGTCCCGGTGCTCAACACCCAGCTAGAGCCGAAATCTAAGGTGGGCCAGAGAGAGGTGAGGTGGCATGAGGTCCCAGAAGTGCCATCTACAGTTCTATGTGAAGGTACGATTCTCCATGCAGTGTGGCAAGCTACACTTCACTATTTTTAAAAAGAGCTCTTCTATTTGTCCCATTTCCTAGGGATCTTAATTATTAATGGTGCACATTCGCTCCCTGTTTTATTAGTTTATCGTTCGAGTAATTAAGGATGAAATGTAAGGGCAGCTATGGCTTTAGGGGGTTGTTAGCTACATAATATGGAGAGAAAGACATGTAACAACCACTCGTGGGCACCACTAAGTGGATCCCTGCTCTGGAGGGTTTTTACTTACCAACACAAAGTTCTAGCTTTTCCTGTAAACAGCACAACTGTTTCACAAGTCATTATGAGAGTTCCGGACAGGTGTGAATGCAAAGGGCACCTTGGGGAGTCAATTTAAGTTTCCTAGAAGGCTGTGGTGGAGAAGGCAATGGCACCCTACTCCAGTGCTCTTGCCTGGAGCATCCCAGGGATGGGGGAGCATGGTGGGCTGCCGTCTATGGGGTCGCACAGAGTCAGACACGACTGAAACGACTTAGCAGCAGCAGCAGAAGGCTGTGGTCAGACTAGTTACTGTGTAAATCAAGGATGCAACTCTTAAGCCTATTTCTTCCCTTATTCCAACCAAGATTCATTCTATCACCCCCAAGAAAATGGTGATGCTGTGAACACTTAGTGGATGCAAGCTGAGCATTTCATATCCTTTGACTGACTTCTCCGCCTCCAAAATCAAGGTCAGGCCACGTCACTAAACAGGCTTTGGAAATATTCCACTTCCTAAATTGCAAACAGTTTTGCAAGCAGCCCAAACAGGAAACTTCAGTTCTAGGCACTGTCAAAATGACACCTTTATAAGCTTCCAAATTCAGTAATTACTGTTTTCCTTACGCCCACTGACAGGCCTGAAGTTGAGGCCTGCTCTCACAAGGTTCTCAACTCTGGTACCTTTTTTTGGGAGGTGTGGGAAGAAAGGACAAGAAAATATCTTGGGTAAGGTCAGGGTCAGAGATGTGAACCATCTTTTCACTATCAAGGCTTTACCCACAAATTTCCTTTTGTTAGAAAATACATGTTTAAAAAAATTATTTTGGCTGCATCAGATCTTTGTTGCAGCAGGTGGGATCTTAGTTTCCTGACCGGGGATCGAGCCCACACCCCCTGCATTGGAAGATGGATTCTTAGCCACTGGACCATCAGGAAAGTCCCAAGAAACACATTGTTGATCACTCACTATATCTAGAAACACTTCTTGTGGCAAAGTAATTTGTGGATACTGTTTTTGTTTGACTCAGGAAGCCCAGACCGACTTTCAGAGACAGGAATTAGGAACCTGGGAGACTTCCCTGGTGGTCCAGTGGTTAAAATTCTGTGCTTCCACTGCAGAGAGCACGGTTCGATTCCTGGTAGGGAACTGAGATCCCACATGTTGTGTGGCTTTAAAAGAAGATAATAATAACAACAACAAAAAAGGAACCTGGGGCCCAGGAGGGACAATTTTCACAGGAGCCGATGGAAGTTGAGTCAGACCAGAAGGAATGCAGGGTGAAAGTGACGAAGCAAGGGGGAAACAACACAGCAGTGAGAAATCTGTGGGCCAGGGGTGACAAACAAACTGCCTGAGGTGCCAAGTAAGTAACTAGAAAAGTAGGCTAGTTCCAGAGGCCAATTCTATTAATGCAGGAGCATAGGCCAAGACCGCTTTAAAAGCTGAAGGGGTTAAACACAAAGAAATGCATTTAGAGAAAATCAGTCCCACGTGTCTAACATCCTCATACTGAGGTTTAAATTTTACTATCTATGATCAGGAAGCAAGTCTCTATTCTACAGGATGCTTCACGATTGCCTTCAGTAAGCGGTATCGCCTGCCCAGCCTACATCTAATACATACATCACTAAGGCCAGGTCCCTTCTGGCCCACTGACTGTTAACCAGCCTTGCAAATTCTTTCCAACACTTTTGTTCCCAAGCAAAGAGAGAAAACAAACGTAGCCTTGAGGCCCATGCACTGATCAGAGCAGGAATTAAATTTGCAGAAACTCTGGTTTTTAAGTTTTTCAGAAGTTCATACTCAAAAAGACATAGTCCAAATTCTTATTGGCCTGCTGAGTAAAAAGCTGGTAGGCACGACTGCCAACATAAGTACCAACACGACTTGTTACCTCAGATACACACCAGGAGTGTTCTTGTCCTTTGGATAACACAAGTCAAAATGTACCCCCCAGGCATGACAATAAACCACAAGGTCAATGCAACTATTAGGTCAAATGAAGAAACCGCACATGTGAACTTTTTGAGTGTAAGATGTGAGGCCTCTGCTTGTTCAGGTGTGTGCTTCTACCATTAAAAAAAAAAAAAGTACATTAGGTTCGATAAGCATTAACAAAAAAAGAAAAAAGAATCAGGTACTAAATTTATAGATAAAATGATTCAAAGCATAATACCCCTAACAGAAATGCTTCAATAAGTCTGTTTGTCACTTGGAGGGCTGGGGAGCCTGGCAATACTGCCTGGCACATGGGCCTCACATTGGAACACGGCCCACCAGTACCTGTTAGAGCTCTCAGTTGCTCCTGAGATGAAGCAAAGTTTTCCTTGGCCCGGTTTACTTAAACATTTATTCCAGCTCCTCAAATAGCTATCATTCTACCGGATTGTTTGCATACGCAAACAAGTTCAAAGCAGTTCAAAGTCTGCAAAGAAAACAATCTGCTTTTGGATGAACGGTTGGAGCAAGTCCATAACGAAGAAGAAAGATTGTCTGCTGGTTTGTTGTTGTTTTTCTCGTACAACCATGCAAACAATGATTCCAGCCATGGTGATCCTACAGACAGTTTACCTGGATCCAAGGAAGGCACAGCTAATGGTAAACATTAGGATGCAAGTTCTGAAAATCCATGTGACTGCAATCACCATACCACTAGCCAGCTTAAATGGAGCCTGAACAGTACAACCAGAGCATTTGATTGTTTACTCATTTACTGTATAAGGCTCCAACTCAAGAAATTCAAAGCTTAACTTCCCCTGTGTGTCAGTTTGGCTGTGAGTGTCAAGACCCCCATCAACCGAAGATTAATGGAGTAAGAACTCCTCGAGATGTAAAACGATTCGGGGAATGGGAGTAGAGAGTTCCAAAGCTAATGTGGATGCTGGGTCAGCCTACAACTTGCCAAGTGACCTTATTTAATCCTTCTGGCTTTCAATTTTTTCCATCTGCAAGCTGAAAAAGTGAGCGACTCAAAAATAAACAGCCCAGTGTCCACTTGCTTCCCAAGGATTTTATGTTTCTTTCCAGTTGGGACCTGAGTAAACCTGCCATTCCTTCCTACTACTAAGGAATACAGAAGCCAAAAAACAGGTTCTTGTTTTCTTTTGCTTGATTGCCTCTCTTCTGAATAGCCGTTTCCAAGACTGAAAATCCAAATATTTCGCCTGGGAAGCTGAAGAAAAGAAGGGAGAGACGAAGTCATAGGAAATGTCATCACACGCAAGCAGGCACGAGAAAGGCTCAAGGAAAGCTCTGATTTCCAAACTCACAGCTGCCACCTGTTGGCGTTTAAGAAAAAATGTTGGTACATCCACCGTGGAGAACAACACGGAGAGTCCTTAAAAAAAAGAAAATCTCTTAATTACCATAGGATCCAGCAATCCCGCTCCTGGGCATAAATCTGAAGAAAATCGTAATCCAGAAAGATACATGTACCCCAGTACTCAGTGAAGCACTGTCTACAATAACCAGGACAAGGAAGCAACCTAGATGTCCATCAACAGAAAGATAAAGAAGATGTGGTACATACCCATGGGCTATTACTCAGCTGTTAAAAAAAGAATTAAATAATGGCATTTGCAGTAGCATGGAAAGACCTAGAGATTACCATACTAAGTGAAGTAAGTAGACAGAGAAGGGCAAATATCATAAGATATCACTTATATATGGAACCTAATTTTTTTAAAAATATAAATAAACTTATTTACAAAACTTATATAAAGAAACAGACTTAACAGATATTGAAAACATAACTTCCCCTTACCAAAGGAGAAACATCAGGGGGAGGGATAAATCAGCTATGCTCCAGTAAAATTAAATTTTTTTTAAAAAATTACACGCATGTACTCCCTAGAGACGAGATGGGCTGATGGTTCTATAAATATACATCACAGGGAATAAGGCCAAGGGATCTTTAAATTTCGGCTTCCCAAGTGGCTTAACGGTAAAGAATTCCCCTGCCAATGCAGGAGACTCAGATTTGATCCCCAGGTTGGCAAGATCCCCTGGAGGAGGAAATGGCAACCCACTCCAGTATTCTTGCCTGGAGAATCCTATGGACAAAGGAGCCTGGTGGGCTACAGTCCAAGAGGTCATAAAGAATCAGACATGACTGAGTACACACAGACGTTTTTTAATTTCACCATGAAAAATAAAATATTTATATTCTGTAGTGGGTTGAATCGTGCCCCTCGAAAAAGATATATCCACATCCAAATTCCTGGATCCACTAGTTGCAACCTCACTTGGAAAAAGGATCTTTGCAAATGCAATTGTTAAGGTTGTTGATATGACATCACCCTGCATCATCTGGGTAGGCCCTAAATCCAGTGACCGGCGTCCTTCTAGGAGACAGACAAGAAGACCCACAGACACAGAGGAAAAGGTGATGTGAAGATGGAGACAGAAGCTGGAATGATGTATATAAGCCAAGGAATGCCAAGAGCCACCAGAAGCTGGAAGAAGCAAGGGACAGAATCTCCCCTAGAGACTCAGAGGAAGGTGACAGCTTGACTTTGGACTTCTGACCTCCAGATCTATGAGAAAATAAGTCTGTTGGTTTATGCCACCAAGTTTGTGACAATTTGTTACAGTAGCCACAGGAAATTAATACACTCCCTCCACCTGCAATCAAACTCCTAAATTAGCCCCGTGTTAGTACACTGCAGTGTCCTTTTCGCTACCGCCATCTGGCTTACATAGGAGCCATCATTTGAGAATACTCCTCAATGTTCTGCAGCTATTACACTGGCACAGGGAACAACTGCTACCTGAAGATCCCTAGGTCCATTCTGTCTTCGAGGAATTAATGTTTATGGAGTTGCTGAAACTGTCAGAACCTATGTGATAAACGGAAAGAGAACATAATCTGGTATCTCCAAACCTGGTTTTGTATCCTGACTCTGCCATGTACTATCCATAGGAACTTTTAATAAATCTCAGTTTCTCTGACCCTCAGCCGTCTTATTTGCAAAAATGGGAATAAAAGTACCCACACCTCACAGCGCTATTAAAAGGCTCAGGCGTGAGAGTTGTGTGCACTGCATAGGAACCGACAGTGCCTGCTACCGGGCCTCTCTCTGCTTCATCTCCCTCTGAAAACAGGTAAGCGGAGGCACCGAGCAATCCATCTAAGAGCCATGGAGACGGCCAACAGCGGCTAATAAGTGGCCACTCGTGCCAAATCTGGATCAGAATGTTGTTTTATTTAGCACACTTAACCTGAGAAGGTCGATTTGTCGAGTTGGCCTCTCTGAATTCCTGCGCTGTCTGGCAGAACTGTGAGGTTCGACTCGTAAGTGAGCAGACAGGCCCACAGCCAGGCCGCCTGTTGGGTGTATGAGCGGGGCAGCCAGCAAGTCACCAACCCGTCCACCAATGTGGGACTCCCGTGGCAAGCCTCACTCCCCTTAAACTCAAAGCTACCTCTACTTCTCTCTGCTGCCAATGCTCTCTCTCACCCCAAGACAGTGCCCAAAATTTATTTAGAGAACTGTTCTTGCATCTCTAGTCTGAAAACATAAACTGCCAGCAGCTCCTGGGCACCGAGGAAGCAGGTGCAAACAGAGTGTCTTAATTAATTACCCTAATAATCAATCACGCCAACGCCTCTTCCAGACGTCCACTAGATGGCGCCATGGCGTTTCTTCCCAGCTCCAGGGCAAAGAACGGCACTCACCTCAAGCAGCAGGCCATGTCGGATCCTTTTGATTTTCTACTCTGCCTTTTAAAATCCAGTCTCATCAGCTGGCATCTTCCCAAAAAGCATCAAATTTTCTTATCAGATGATTGTACCCCTTCCTGTCTGCCAGGTCTGTTATGGATTTTTTCTGCAATTATTTGGGGGAAATCATTTCAATGAGATTGTGGGAAACAAATGTCATGTCATTCCATCATCTTGACAAAAGCGCACCTGTTTCAAAAATGCATTCAGTTCAGTTCAGTCGCTCAGTCGTGTCTGACTCTTTGCGGCCCCATAAATTGCAGCACGCCAGGCCTCCCTGTTCATCGCCATCTCCCGGAGTTCACTCAGACTCACGTCCATCGAGTCGGTGATGCATCCAGCCATCTCATCCTCTGTCGTCCTCTTCTCCTCCTGCCCCCAATCCCCTCCAGCATCAGGGTCTTTTCCAAAACGCATTAGCCAAAAGGGAAACAAGCACTAGTCTGCTCCTCTACCCCTTGCCTGTTACTGAACTGAAACCTGCAGGGGCGGGTTCTAACAGGTGGCAGTTTCTTAAAGCTCCTCAGGTGATTGTGATTCTGATGCGCAGGGAGAGCTAAGAGCATTAAACCTCTTGGTATAATTAAGGCAGCGTGTGCAGTACAAAATAAATCATTAGCAGCCACTTCATTTTGTTTAGGTACAGGCTGTGCCACCCTAAAAGTTAATTGAAAATTACCAGACCAACTCCAGGACATAACTAGTACTTTGCAACCTCAACCCTCTTTCAGTGGGTGCTCTGTTAAATAGCATGCTTGGTGGGGAATGTCTAGCTAGGGTTCTATCCCATATTCATTTCTTTGTATGTGCCCTCAATCATCACACTTACCACCTCCTTACCTCTAAAGAGGATTAATTCAAGGAATTTAAAAGCACTTTAAACAAATTTTGGTGACTGAAATGGACTACATAATGTTATATCAAATCACTGTATCATCAAGCCCATTGCTTTTTCCTGGAGATAAGAAAATAAAGGACTGGGTGGCTCAAACAGCAAGCATTTACTTTTTACAGTTCAGAGAGCTGGAAGTCCCCAGATCAGGGTGCCAGCCTATTGGGTTCTGGTGATGCTATTTCTTGGGCTTCCCTGGTGGCTCAGCAGTAAAGAATCCTCCTGCAATGCAGGAGACACAGGAGACTTGGGTTCGACCCCTGGGTCAGGAAGACCCCTGGAGGAGGAAAGGGCAACCCACTTCAGTATTCAGTTCTGTTCAGTTCAGTTCAGTCACTCAGTCGTGTCCAACTCTCTGCGACCCCATGAATCGCAGCACGCCAGGCCTCCCTGTTCATCGCCATCTCCCGGAGTTCACTCAGACTCACATCCATCGAGTCCNGTCGGCAAAGTAATGTCTCTGCTTTTGAATATGCTATCTAGGTTGGTCATAACTTTTCTTCCAAGGAGTAAGCGTCTTTTAATTTCATGGCTGCAGTCACCATCTGCAGTGATTTTGGAGCCCCCCAAAATAAAGTCTGACACTGTTTCCACTGTTTCCCCATCTATTTCCCATGAAGTGATGGGACCGGATGCCATATTATTGCCTGAGAAATCCCATGGACAGAAGAGCCTGGTGGGCTACAGTCCATGGGGTCTCAGAGAATCAGACATGGCTGTGCACACACGATGCTCTCTCTGGCTTGGCATAGACACCTTCTTGCTGAACCTGCACATGGCTGGGAGAGAGTTTCTCTCACGTCTGTTCTCATTAGGGACTAATGCCACCATGAGGGCTCCATCCTCATGATCTAATCACCTGCCCAAAACTCCAACTATCTTCATATTGGGAGTTAGGGCTTCAATATGAATTGGTTGGGGGGAGGGACACAAGCATTCAGTCCATACCAAGTATTATCCTCTTACTTGATCTTTCCTCCCAGTCACACGCCTTTTGGCTAAGATCAAGTGTCACACGTTATACTGAACCCAAATCTTCCACAATGAGGTTCCCTTATGCCAGCAAAATGGGGTTTTCCAGCTTATATCCACTCCACTGTCTCCTTTTGAGCAGTATTACCACTTTCATGGCTTTATCACATCTATATGTCCAGGCTCAGCTCCCTCTGAAGTCACAGACGAGTCTACATAGATGTGTGCATGCACACTCAGTCCTGTCCAACTTTTTTCGACCCCGTGAACTGTAACCCAGCAGGTTCCTCTGTCCATGGGATTTTCCAGACAAGAATACTGAAGTGGGTTGCCATTTCCTTCTCCAGGGAATCTTCCTGACTCAGGGATTGAACCCACATCTCCTGCACCTCTTTGCATTAGCAGGTGGGTGCTTTACCACTGAGCCTCCAGGGAGGCCCGAGTCTTCACAGAGTGATGGCTAAATCTGGGAGTTCAGAGTTCTAGAATCTATACTATCCCATATTAGCAGTGTGACTTAACCACTCTGAACCCAGTTTTCTCATTTGTAAAATGGGACTAATGGTACTTTCCTCACAGGGTGGCTGTAGACTAAGTGAAGGGCTTAGAACAATAACCGAAACATGATGTTATCTGTTATCTGTTGCTATTGCTACTGGGTGGCTCCAGCTGGAAGCATCCTGGACACTGGAAACTCAGTGTATCTATAACTGAATTCATTATTTGCTTCCAGCCTATTCCACCCTTGGTTCCCTTTCTCAGTAAACAGCATCACTGAACAGACATATGCACCTCAGTGTTCACTGCAGTACTGTTTACAGTAGCCAGGACTGGAAGCAACCTAAGTGTCCCTCAACAGAGGAATGGATAACGAAGATGCAGCATATACATATATACATTGCAATATTACCCAGCCACAAAAAAGAACGAAATAATGCCGCTTGCAGTGGCATGGATGGACCTAGAGATTGTTGAACCGAGTGAAGTAAGTCAGAGAAAGAGAGATATCACATGATATCACTTATAAGTGGAATCAAAAAAGCAAGAGAGCTCCAGAAAAACATCTATTTCTGCTTTATTGACTATGTCAAAGCCTTTGACTGTGTGGATCACAAGAAACTGGGGAAAATTCTGATAGAGATGGGAATACCAGACCACCTGATCTGCCTCTTGAGAAACCTGTATGCAGGTCAGGAAGCAACAGTTAGAACTGGACATGGAACAACAGACTGGTTCCAAATAGGACAAGAAGTAGGTCAAGGCTGTATATTGTCACCCTGCTTATTTAACTTATATGCAAAGTACATCATGAGAAACGCTGAGCTGGAAGAAGCACAAGCTGGAATCAAAATTGCCAGGAGAAATATCAATAACCTCGGATATGCAGATAACACCACCCTTATGACAGAAAGTGAAGAAGAACTAAAAAGCCTCTTGATGAAAGTGAAAGAAGAGAGTGAAAAAGTTGGCCAAAAGTTCAACATTCAGAAAACGAAGATCACAGCATGTGGTCCCATCACTTCATGGGAAATAGATGGGGAAACAGTGGAAACAGTGTCAGACTTTATTTTGGGGGGCTCCAAAATCACTGCAGATGGTGATTGCAGCCATGAAATTAAAAGATACTTACTCCTTGGAAGGAAAGTTATGACCAACCTAGATAGCATGTTCAAAGGCAGAGACATTACTTTGCCAACAAAGGTCCGTCTAGTCAAGGCTATGGNGTTATTTGTGGTTGTTATTATAAGAATATTTTTTGGATTATCAATATGATCTCTATAGACACCATTCCCGCCCAGTTATTGACGTTACTTAGAATTTGCACCTTAATGCAAGATCAGTATTGAAGATTTTGGCTAGTTCTTACGTCCATGTGCAGTAGGTAAACCAGAGGTATGCCTTGAAGCTATTTTTAGTAGCCCACTTACTATTATTCCAGGAGATAGTGGAGGACGGGGAAACTTGGCATGCTTTCGTCCATATGGTTGCAGAGAGACGTGACTGAGCGGCTGAACAACCACTAGCTGGGTGACTTTGGAAAAGGTGTTTGTTTAACTATTTGTGAGATGGAGATAATGATAGTGTCAAATTCACAGGGATGTTGGGAGGACTGAGTGAAATAATTAGTCGTGTATTAATCACTCAATGTATTTTAGCAATTATAATAATTTTCACTATTGTCATGACTTAAGAGTGGTATGTTAGTTTGCTCGGGTTGACATAAAACAATACCACAGACTGGGTGGCTTAAACAACAGACATTTATTTCTCAGTCTGGAGATTGAAAGTCTAAGGTTAACATGCCAACACAATTGAGTTCTGGTGAGAATCCTCTTCCTAACTTCCTTCTTGCTGAGTCCTCACATTGGGGCTGGCGAGGCAGAGAGGGAGACAGAGAGGGATTGAGAGAGGTGGGGAGGAAGGGAGGGGAAATGAGAATGAGTACAAACTCTCTGGTCTGTTCTTACAAAGGCACTAATCCTATCATGGAGGTCCTACCCTCTTGACTTCACCTAAACCTATTAATTTTCCAAAGGTCCATCTCCAAATACCATCACAATGGGGGTTAGGTCACCAGCATATGAATTTTTGGGGTACATAATTCAGTCCACTGCTAGTGGTCTTGTCTTTTAACTCATGAAAGAGCTGCAAAATAACTATATTAAAACCCAAATAATAATTTCTGGTGGTCAATTCCCTCACTGTTGATTTAGGGTTAATCATTTGCCATAGTAAATTCTGTAGGATATATCAGACATTTATATGGTTCAAAGTTATGCTTTCTATGAGTCCTTGATGGAAAATTTCCATGACTTTTCCCATCTGTACCTCTTCCATCCTCTCTGACGGTAAAGCGTCTGCCTACAGTGCGGGATACCTGGGTTCGATCCCTGGGTCGGAAAGATGCCCTGGAGAAGGAAATGGCAACCCACTCCAGTATACTTGCCTGGAAAACCCATGGACAGAGGAGGCTTTCTATTAGGACTGAAGCACTTATCAGACTTCTCAGCTTTAGTTAGAGAGTGGCAGTTTCACCCACAGATGCGCTGAGTCAGAAAAAAAGTGGCTCTGGATTTAACTGAAAAGATAGAATATTGAAATCTAGGTACTCATGAGGTATTATCTCAAACTCTCTGCCACTTGTACTGCTTATTAAAAGCTCAGTTTAAAGAACTAATACTTACATCTTGTGATCCATTTATTCCCCCGTGCTTTCTAAAATCCATGCTAAATTTAAGTCAGAGTTGAGGATAGTTGAGTAGCTGTGCTGTATTATTTTGGCTCTTGTAGGATTGCTTTTACAAATTGGATTTAGTGATTGTGCCATTAGCCTGCATTAGATGTCTCAAAAAAAGATCTTTTTCTAGTCAAGGCTATGGTTTTTCCAGTGGTCATGTATGGATGTGAGAGTTGGACTGTGAAGAAATCTGGGCACAAAAGAATTGATGCTTTTGAACTGTGGTGCTGGAGAAGACTCTTGAGAATCCCTTGGACTGCCAGGAGATCCAACCAGTCCATCCTAAAGGAGACCAGTCCTGGGTGTTCATTGGAAGGACTGATGCTAAAGCTGAAACTCCAATACTTTGGCCACCTCATGCAAAGAATTGACTCATTGGAAAAGACTCTGATGCTGGGAGGGACTGGGAGCAGGAGGAGAAGGGGGACGACCGAGGATGAGATGGCTGGATGGCATCACTGACTCGATGGACGTGAGTCTAAGTGAACTCCGGGAGTTGGTGATGGACAGGGAGGCCTGGCGTGCTGCGATTCATGAGGTCACAAAGAGTCAGACATGACTGAGAGACTAATAAGTGGGATCTAAAAAAGGGGCACAAGTGAACACATCTAACAACACAGAAATAGAATTACATATGCAGGAAACAAACTTATGGTTATGGGTGGGAAAGGGGAGGGTAAACTGGGAGACTGGGATTGACATATACGCACTACTGTATACAAAATATAACTAATAAGGAGCTACCACAGCACAGGGAACTTTACTCAATACTCTGTCATGGCCTACACAGGGAAAGAACCTAAAAGAGTGCGTATATCTGTGTATAACCATTCATTTTACTTTACACCTGAAACTAAACTACTATAAATCAACTATACTCCAATAAAAAAATTTTTTTAATAAAAAACATAACCCACAGCATCACTGTTGACCTAATCACCCTAGCTAAACACATGCTTCCCCACATTCACTCCACAGACTCCACATCCTGTCCACTCTACCTCAGTGTCCTCTTGCCAACAGCGCTCAGCTGGACGCCCCACTCTAGCAAGCTCATGTCCCTGCTGGTGAAGCGGCCTTTGCTTCACCAGGACTGGAAGCAACCTAAGTGTCCATCAACAGAGGAATGGATAAAGAAGACGCAGCATATACACATGTACATTTAAGTACTAGCCATAGAAAAGAACGATGGTGGGGCCTGGTGTCTGAGGCCCCGCACCGCCTCTTCCTCTCTCTCTGTCCGTGGTCTCCCGTCTCGCTTACAGATAATTTACTGAAGAATAACAGCTCAGGCTTCTCTCATATTTACTTCACACCAGGTACTTCTGGGCTTCCCTGCTGCCTCAATGATAAAGAATCCACTTGCAATTTAGGAGATGAGTTCAATCTCTGGGTCGGGAAGATGCCCTGGAGAAGGAAATCGCAACCCACTCCAGTAGTCTCGCCTGGGAAAATCCCATGGACAGAGGAGCCTGGTGATCTACAGTCCATGGGATCACAGAATCAGACACGACTTAGCGACTCAACAACAAAAACGAGGTACTGTTCTAAGCACTTTGTGCACCGTATCTCACTGAATCTTCATTACATCCCCATGAAGTAAGTACATTCTGGTTTCTGTTTTACAGATTGAGAGGCTGAGCTGCCAAAGGTCACAGTCAGCAACCTGCAGTTAGAATCAAACCCAGGAAATCGGGCCCAGAGTGCATGGCCTTGATCACCTCTGCCTCTCAGCACCCTGGGCTGGTGCCCCGGGGAGACGGAAGGATGGGCAGCAAGAAGGGGGCCCAAGACCCATTTCCTGTCCTCCTGAACTTTTCCTTTTTTAAAAAATTTAACTTTTGCATTTTTAAAGGTTACTTTCCACTTACAGCTATTACAAACTATTGGCTCTATTCCCCGTGTTGTACAAGACATCCTTGAGCCTATCTTACACCCAAGTTTGTACCTCCTACTCCCCATATGTTGCCCCAACCCCGCCCCCGACACTCTTAACCACTGGTTTATTCCGTGTACCTGTGGGTCTGCTTCTTTTATGTTGTATTCACTAGTTTGTTGGCTCTTTTTAGATTCCACATGTAAGCGATATCACGCAGTATTTCTCTTTCTCTAACTCATTTCACTTAACATAATGCCCTCCAAGTATACCCAGGTTGCTGCAAATCCTGCCCTCCTGAGGCTTACACTCCACTTGGGGAGATGAAATGTGTATGGTCCCGAATGAAGCCACCATCTGGAAAGACAGCGGTCACTCAGTTAAAAAAGTGAGTCCTACTGGTATAAATACTTCTGCAGGATGAAGTTTACTTCAGGCCAGAATTTGAAGGGAAGAGTCTGGGAAACGTGGCTCCGCTGGGTTGCTGAATAGAAGGTAAGTTAATGTGAAGGGTCAGTGGGGACTTTTCAAATCAGGTCAAAGACAATGCAAAAGATACCAGGGAGATTTATGAGAGATAGTTTTAGAAAATTGGCTTCTGCCCTCCTGCCAGGCAGAGATCTAAAGATGCTGACATTGACAAGCCCTCCAAGGAGTGGTCCACGGCATACCAAAGCTTTCACATGCCACGAGCTACTGAAACGGGGTTCCTACCACGGTCTGTCCCTTACCTGCTTCAGGCAGGCATACACGTGCCTGCACCTTCACTACCTACAAGAATCCGGAATCTTTTTAAACAAAACTGTTTCAAAGTCTACAAGTGGCTGACTTACAATGCAGCAATTTTTTTATAGTTTACTTATTACTTTTGGCTGTTCTGGGTCTTTGTTGCTGCATGCAGGCCTTTTCTAGTTGTAGTGAGCTGGGGTTACTCCCTGTTGCAGTGCATAGGGTTCTCGTCGTGGTGGCTTCTCTTATTGTGAATCATGGGCGCTAGGGTAGGGGGCTTCAGTAATTGTGACTCGTGGGCTCAGTAGTTGCAGCTCTGGAGCTCTAGAGCCCAGGCTCAGTATTTGTGGCACTTGGGCTTAGTTGCTCTTCAATATGTGGGATCTTCCTGGACCAGGGATCTAACCCGTGTCTCCTGCATTAGCAGGCAGATTCTTTATCACTGAGCCATCAGGGAAGCTCAGCAATATTTTTACAGTGAAGTTTTTTTTGGCTTCTCCCTCCTCTCCTTGCTTAAAAAACAAACACCACACAAAAATGATGGCACTTCGTGATTCAACAAATTAGAAATATGATTTTTTTAAAGAAAGATAGTTTTTAAAATATCAAATAATATGCAACTAATAGAAATCAAAGATCTATTCGCTTGGCTTTTTCTCTGCACAATAAATACTGCCAAGGTTACACAGTGACTATGGTCTAAATACACATCTGCAGTAGAAGATTTTGGAGATGCTTACACAAAGCAAAATGTTTATTAATGAGATCTATTCATTTGAATAAGCATTCTTTGCAATCAAGATATATAACGTGTCTTGGGCAGGTTAATTAACCTCTCTGAGCCTTGGTTTTTTCATCCATTATCTATCAAATATAATTAACAATGTCTACCTGACAGCACTATTAATTATATTTGATAGATAACGGGTGTACAAACCAATGTCTACCTTACAGCATAGGTTTCCCTGGTGGCTCAGACAGTAAAGCATCTGCCTGCAATGCTGGAGACCTGGGTTCAATCCCTGGATCGGGAAGATCCTCTGGGGAAGGAAATGGCAACTCAATCCAGTACTCTGGCCTGGAAAATTCCATGGATGGAGGAGCCTGGCAGGCTACAGTCCATGGGGTTGCAAAGAGTTGGACACGACTAAACGACTAACACATACACACACCTTACAGCGCACCCAGGGTTAATAAAAGAATTAAATGTAATCATATGATAAAGTGTGACTCAAATGTATGGTATGGCTACTATTATTCTTACCAAATTAATATAGCAGCATTAAAATGAGGTTGCTGCCATTCTATGTGGTATTGGTGATGCCTCAGGACTCCAACGAAGGAAACATCTGTAGTTACACACAGTAAAGAGGGAGTGCTAATGTCAATAGTATTCCTATTTGAAACAAACCAGTGTTTGCCTTTTATGTGTTTGGCAGAAATTCTCCACTGGAATCAATAAAAGTGGAAAGTTCCTTGAGAGCACCAATTATCATCTTTTAAAAACATTTTAAAAACACATCCTATTAATGAACATAACAAAGCATGCTTTCCATTTCTGTGAAAATGAATTTCCATCCCCAGGGCCCACATGAAATACAATGTTCTGCCTGATACCAACGTTTCTTCCTATAATTTAAAGACATTCAGCTAAATTATTTTGCTTTATTATCTGGATTTTTCTTTCAGAGTTCTGCAGCTGTTCTCATAACTTGGCCCCATTTTTTTTCCAAAGTAGTTCCTGATATGTCTGTTATATTCTAACCCCCAAAGATAAGAGATAAGTTTCAGTAAAAACTTTACATCTTTTTCCCTGCTGTTTTTTCCCTTCTCTGCTCTAGTTTTGTATGAGCATCATGTTTGAGAGAACCTGCTCCTCATTTTCGTGCCTCAGTGATGTAATTCACTAGTCTGCTGACGTTGTTTAGATAGAAATACAGAAGTCTCAAGAAGTTTATAGTAGAGAAGGAAGATTTCAGAAAGAGTTGGAAGATGCTGGGATCGAGGAAGAAGGATTTTTTTTACAACTCTGACTTGCTCGTTCTTGGCACGTCTTTGTATCCACAGCATAGTGGAACCCATACCGTGCGCAGCTAGGTTCTAAATCAGCGGTGGTCGAGTCCCCTGTAAGGAAGCACGGTGCCCCTTGCTCCATCCCTTTGTTTCCCTCCGAACGAGCGCAGGGCACATTTCTCTCACATCCTTCATCACCCACTGCCCCTGGGAGCCCCAGACCCCCTCCCACTCCCTTTCCAGACCCCTCTCTTATCCGCTAGCACCCTGTGCCCAAGCCCACTCCTGCCCTCTGTGTACGAGCACTCGTTTGTCTGGGCAAGCACTGTGCTGGAGGCGGTGTCCAGCAGGAATGTGTCCCAGGTTATTCACACCTGGAAGAAAACCACAACTCAGACTGTCAATATCTGTCTATCTGTCTCTCCCTCTCACACACACACAGACATACCCTAGCAACATAGCCAAACTCCACCCTCAGCCAATCCTGCCCCCTGCCCTCCGTGGAGATGGCAGTCGATGCAGGGGAACCAACTTATGAAATGACAGCGGCACTTCTGTTTTCCTATGATTATAAAGCAGACGGGGATCTCACAGCGCCAACTAGCCTGGCAGGACAAGGAACGGGAAGGAGGGAGACCGAGGTGCTGGGGCAACCAGTCACGTCGGCATCTGCACCAGGAAGACTGGAAATTCCAGTGTTTGTGCAGGCTTCTTCTGTTGTCTTCAAGGTGGGGTCACAAGGTTCCCCGACTCTATTTTAGGGAGCACTGGGTGGTGACATCTAGTGGCCCCCACTTAAATTACCTTTGGATTCTGATGCCATGAAAAAAAAATGCTCCGTGGCTCTCAGAAAACGGAAGGGTTACCCACAGTGCAGCGGCAGCAACCGTCGAGTCCTGGACTTCCGTCACAGTCACCTGGGGCAGGTGTCTTCCTCGCGCTGCACCTGCACTGCCTCATCTCTAAGCAGGGACGATATCGGTGCTGAGCTCATGGGCCGTGACGAGGGTTGACGGAGATAATATGGGCCAAGGGTTCAGGAAACGCCTGACACATAGTGAGTGTCCAATTAGCTCTGCGTTATTTTAATTGACAGAATATATATATATTTCAAATTTATAACATAATCGTTGGTGCTACTAAATTGGTTAGCTCACTAGTATTCTACTACATTTGTCTTACATTTGTCATATATTAAACGTATTTTTAAGTACTTAGTGAAACTGCGTCCATTTCTACCCACAATCTTGTAGTACTGTTGAGACAGCCAGGAAGATGCGTATGATATATCAGGTCCTACAAGCCCTCAACATCACCCTTCATAAATTCAGGGATGTGGGGACCTCACCCTGAGAAGTTCAGTATTATCTAGGCCTGCCTGAAAACCCTACAGCGGCCCACGCGCTCCGGGTTTATGTATGAGATGTCCACATCTTAAGTGAGATGAGCTCTGTTCGCTTTGCCACAGTCCACACCTGTTGCCTTGCACTAAGCCATTTTACTTCTCCTCTTTTTAAAAATGTAGTTTATCAAAGTATAATTGATTTCCAACATTGTGTTAATTTCTACTGTACAGGAAAGTGATTATTACACACAGGTACACATTTTTTAAATATTCTTTTCCATTATGGTTTATCACAGAATAGTGAATATGATTTCCTGTGCTATACAGTAGGACGTTGTTGTTTATCCACTCTCTATATAATAGTTTCATCTGCTAATCCCAAACTCCCAATCCATCCCTCCCCCACTATTCCTTTTCCTTGGCAACCACAGGCTGTCTTCTATGCCTGTGAGTCTTCTGTTTCACAGATAAGTTCATGCGTCATAACTGAGATTCCACATATAAGTGATCATCATATTTGTCTTTCTCTGACTTACTTCACTTGGTGTGATACTCTATAGGTCCATGCATGGTGCTGCAAATGGCATCGTTTCATTCATTTTATAGCTGAATAGTATTCCATTGTGTGTGCGTGTGTGTGTGTGTGTGTGTATTCACATCGTCTTTATTTGTTCACCTGTCAATGAACACTGAGGTTTCTTCCATGTCTTGGTTATTCTAAGTGGAGCTGCTATGAACATTGGGATGCATGTATTCTTTGTATTTCTCCAGATAAATGCCCTGGTTCACTTTTCTCATTTATGTTGTCTGCTGGCTTTGAAAACACTTGAGTTTGATACTCCTTGTTTACACACTACAAGACAAAGTCCCTATATCTTATTCTGGAATTGAAGGCTTTTCACAGTCTGCCTTTCTAGCCATGCTTTATTCACATGACCCCCACCCCCACCCCCTGCCAGGCACAATCATCCAGCTGAACAGCTGTTCCCATCTAGTCTCTGTGTCTTTCGTGAGCCAGTTCCCACTGTCTGTTTAGAATGCCCCCCAAGCCCTTGCCAGTGAATGGCTATTTCTCCTCCAAAGCCCACCTTTAATTTCACTGACACCTCAGACACTTCTGACTGTTACAGCCTGTGTAATCATTTCCCTTTCTTGGTTTTGTCATCAGTGGATGGGGCTAATAAGCTTGATAGGGTGGTGGCTGGAGGCTAAATGAGTTAATTAAGCTCCTTGTACCTGGCATGTCATATGTGGTCCATAAGAGAAGCCTTACTATTATCTTCTTCTTCTCACATGATAACTCATCTTACTGTTGTACTTTTTAATGCATGTGTCTTTTTAAAACCATTTTTAAATTATGGTGAAATAGGCATTTATCATTTTAGTGGCATCAATTACATTCACACTTCTGTGCAACCATTACCACCACCCACCTCCAGAACCTCATCTTCCAAAACTAAGTCTCTGTACCCACTGAACACTAAATCCCCACTCCCTCCTCCCCCTAAACCTTGGCCACCACCATTCTACTTTGTCTCTGAATTTGAGCACTCTAGGAATGTCGTGTGAATGGAATCATACAATATTTGTCCATTTGTGACTGGGCTTACTTCACCTAACTTGGTGGCTCAGTGGCAGAGAATCTGCCTGGCAATGCAGGAGATGTGAGTTTGATCTCTGGGTTGGGAAGATCCCCTGGAGAAGGAAATGGCTACTCACTCCAGTATTCTTGCCTGGGAAATCCCACAGACAGAGGAGTCTGGAGGGCTCCAGTACATGGNCTACCAGGCTCCTCCGTCCATGGGATTTTCCAGGCAAGAGTACTGGAGTGGCGTGCCATTGCCTTCTCCGGGAGAGAAGCTTTAAGAGTCAGTAAATTGCTTCACTGGGATCTCTGTTCACTCTATCACGGGGCCAGCGATGTTCCAGATAAGACCTGTTCCGTCAACCCAGGTCTCAGTGCAGATGGCAGGAGAGGAGCTACAGCAAACCTGCAGTAAGCAGGAAGCACAAGTGAGAAACGAATTTGTGTGGTCATAAGTCACTGAGACTTTTGGGTGGGCTTGTTACCGTGGAAAACCTAGCCTATCCTCACCGCTAAGCCTGCCATTACCAAGTCAGTCGGTATCTGGAAAAGACTTGCTCTTCGTGATCGCAAGCTCCAGTTTTGAAATCGTTTCAGGCAGATACATGCTAAAATCCATCTTTGACAAAAATCAGGCATTTACTCAGATGCTTTTTCTTTAAGCTGTCACTAAAAATAGGTTGACTTGCTAACCTGGGAATCCTCTAACAGTTGCTCTCGCTCTCACTGATTACTACAGTATTAGTCAGAAAAGTCAAAAATACATAGTGCATCTGTTATGATCAACAAAGTGAAACATTAGCTATTCATAGCAAAATGAGCACTTTAAGGAGGTTTGAGACTCTCATTCAGAGACAGAAAAAAAAAAAACATGTAGGAATGCAGTAGTAGAACAACATTAAAATTATTAATGGCAAGATAAGTAAAAAGAAAAAAAGTTCCATTTAGAAAATGCTTTGCATAAACTATATATTCCATAACTACAAGAGGAATGAAAGTTGCTTTTTCTACTCTAAAGAGGCTTCTAAGAGCCTATTTTAAATTCAGGTTGCTGTGGAAACCATTAGAATTCTGGAAGGGATTCCATCGTAACTGCTGCATAACTTAGTGTACATGGAATAGCCCTATCTCACTGGCTCAACTCAAAACAAAGCTATGACTCTGGTTTGAAACACTGATGAATCTCTGAATTTGAGGCTTAAATATCTATAAAACAATTAAGGCTGTGACAGTGATACTCCTTCAAACTTCCATATTTTGCTTTCAAAGAGGTAAAAGCAACTGTCAACATGACCGTGACTCACAGTTGAACCATCTGAAGCCAAGTCACGATGTGTCATTTGTGGTACCAGGTGGACATGCCTGTGTATGTGCGCTTAGGTATGAGGGTGTTTGGGGAGGATATTTTTATTGTATAACAGCAATCACTGTGCTTTGGACAAACCACAAAAGCCACTCTACAAAAATATGATTAGTCATAGCCAACATTTATTGTATGATATTTTTAATTGTTTGCATATTCATGCAACAATCTTACGAGGTCGGTACTGTTATCATCTCCATTTTACAGAAGGGGAAACTGAAGCACGGTGAGTTTACACGAGTTGCCCAACATCATGTAGTAGTTAGAGGTAAAACTGGGTGGTCTGGCTCCAGAATTTTTAACCACTAGGCTTTCTGCCTCCCTGAGTGGAAATTTGCAACTACAAATACAAGACAAGTTTAGCTCAGATTGGGCTTCCCAGGTGGCACAGTGGTAAAGAATCTGCCTGCCAATGCAGGAGACATAAGAGAAGCGAGTTCAATTCCTGGACTTGGGAAGATTCCTTGGAGTAGCAAACGGCTACCCACTCCAATATTCTTGCCTGGAAAATCCCATAGACAGAGGAGCCTGGTGGGCTACCGTCCTCGGGGTTGCAGAGAGTGCAAAGATGCATGACTGAGCATCCACACAGTTCAGATTAAGAACACAGGCATAGCACCCACTCCAGTGATTCTCGAGCTCTAGAGTATACAAAGAGCTGGGGCTGTTTAGTCAAAGTGGACATTTTTAGGCCCTCCATGCAGAAATTTTGATTGAACATGTCCGGAGTGAGACCAGTGCACCTGCATTTTTATAGCACCCCTGGTGATTCTGAAGCAGGTGTCCTGAAGACCACGCTTAGAAAAATACTTACCTACCTAAATTCAGCTGATGAACAGTTGCAGACCAATGAAACCACTTCACCTGGGCAAAGGAAAGCTAAGAAACAGAAGACCGCCTTTAAAAAAACCCTCTGAGGACAGAAAATCAGAAAATAAAAGTCTTAAAACAACAAGGCTCTTGTACTTTATTCCTTAGAATTTTCCTTGGACCTTTGATCAGAGTGTATTCTTCAAATTTTGCACACAATTCTAAGAAGTACAGTTATCTAGCTTTCAAGAACACAGAGATTAGAAGCAAAAATAAATGAAGAAATAAGGCAGAAACACTGACAGAAAGGGATCAAGGCAGGAAGAAAGTGAGGAAGAAGGCAGGAGAAAAGAGGAGTTTAAAATTACATTCAGGGACTTACCTGGAGGTCCAGTGGACTGTAGCTCACCAGGCTCCTCTGCCCATGGAATTTTTCAGGCAAGAATACCAGAGTGGGTTGCCATTTCCTTCTCAAAGGGATCTTCCCAACCCAGGGATCGAACCTGCATCTCCTCCGACTTCTGCATTGGCAGGCAGATTCTTTTTCACAAGTGCCACCTGGGATGCCCAGAGGTCCGCTGGTTAAGACTCTGTCCTCCAATGGAGAGGGTGTAGGTTTGATCCCTGGTCAGTAAGCTAAGATTCCACATGCCTCGTGGCCAAAAAACCGAAACATAAAATGTAACAATATTCTAATAAATTCAATAAAGACTTTAAAAATAGTTTCATCAAAAAAATTTTTTTAAAACTTCATTAAAAAAAAAAATTACAGACATTCATGCTTCCCTAGTGGCGCAGTGGATAAAAATCTTCCTGCCAATGCAGGGGACATGGGTTCGATCCCTGGTCCGGGAAGGTCCCCTGTGCCAAGAAGCAACTAAGCATGTGTACCAGAGCTACCGAGCCCATGCTCTAGAGCTTGCAAGCCACAACTACCAAGCCCATATGCCGCAACTACTGAGCCTGTGCACCGCAACTACTGAGGCCCTTGTGCCCAGAGCCTGTGCTCTACAACAAGAGAAGCCCCTGTGATGAGAAGCCACACCTCTCAACGAAGAGTAGCCCCTGCTCATCACAACTAGACCCTGTACAAAGCAAGAGGGACCCAGTGCAGCCAAAAAAATAAATAAATAAATAGAGATTAAAAAGAAAAAAATACAGACATTCAAAGCAGTCCCGAGGCTTGGGAGCATAAGTGCTGAGATCCTAAGCCCTCTATGCATCTGGAGGAAGGACAGATTAAAAAAAAATATTCCTGATGTTGGACCATCCAAAAACAAAAAGGAGGGAAATTTAATGATTTATTTATTCTATATACTCTCTTCAAAGGATGCTGATGTCAAATATTTGGAGAAACTTTCCATTTAGAACAGCTGAAACTATTAAACAAAAATTCGGAAAAGCCGGCAGGTGATCATTCTCTCCCATGGGCTGGAGAAGTGTAAGGCAGTTTATGGGTGGAGGCGGGTGAAGTCAGGGGAGAAAAGGGTAGTTAGTGGCCAGGATCTAGGACTGGGGAGGAGAATAAATACACCATAATGTGACTTGTCCCCTGCTGTCTGAAAAGTGTACGTTGCATTGACAGTGATACGATGACAGACTTTCATGTTCGATCCCTGTTCGAACAAAGACCAATAAAGCATTAGTGGTTGCACTTGGGGTATTTTTTACTAGAATGTAGCCGGAAAAGAACACTTTCCGAGCTGGTAATTTTTCAACCAGACTCCTTTTCATGCAGTAAAACTGGAAGACAGAAGTTGTTTCAGGTCATTTCTGGTTATCTCTATGCCTTGGGAATCTCATTTTACAAAATATGCGTCTTTTCAATCCCATTTCTACTCCTGATGAGCTGTTAGAATTGACTCCAAAACTTTGATGTGGGACTGTCCTGGTGGTTGAGGGGTTCAGACTCTGTGTTTCTACTGCAAAGCATGGGTTTGATCTCTGATCAAGGAATTTAAGATCCTGCATGCCACATGGTGAGGCCAAAAACAAACATGTTCAATGCATATGTGTATATGACAAAGTGAAAGTCACTCAGTTGTGTCCGACTCTTTGAGACCACATGGACTATACAATCCATGGAATTCTCCAGACCAGAATACTGGAGTGGGTGGCCTTTCCCCTGTCAAGGGGATCTTCCCAACCCAGGGATCGAACCCAGGCCCCCTGCATTGCAGGCAGATTCTCTACCAGCTGAGCCACCAAGCAAGCCCAAGAACACTGGAGTGGGTAGCCTATCCCTTCCCCAATGGATCTTCCAACCCAGGAATTGAACCAGGGTCTCCTGCATTGTAGGTGGATTCTTTTCCAGCTGTAAATGACAAAACAGATAGAAAAACGAAGAGAAATCATTACTCTTGGATTTTGAGTTCCCCGTATCTAGCAGCCATGGCACAACACAGTCCCTCTGTACATGTTTAATAGGTGAATGAGTAGATGGGTAACTGGAAGGGTGAATGGATGACTAGATAAATAAATCAAAAGCTTGTCTGATAATACAGAAGACAGTATCTCCCCAGCAAAGGAATATTAGGAATACGATTCAAAGAGGTCAAAACAATAAGTAGACTGAGTGTAGTCAGACGACCACCAAACATACACCTGTGTGCATGTGTGCCTATGTACTTATGCAAAGGAACAGGAATGGAGGTGTTAGCTTTCAATAGCTTTCTCCCTCTTTTCTCTGGCTATTCTGCACATGGAGTCACTGTGCGACAGGCAGGAGGAGCCTACCACAGAAATATGGGCTGCATAAGCAATACACATGACTGGCCAAAGAAGCAGAAGGGTCCATAGGCGGGGAGGCAGCAGGAAGGGCAGTGGATGAAACCTTACAACTCAGAAAAGTGTCACTATGCTTCTATTTGTTTCCAGCTCAAGTTTTTCCATCTTGCTGCCTACGGTACTGACTCATGTCCATCCCCAAGTGAAAGTCTCTAGAGCTTAGAGATCCTGGTGCTGTTTACTAGGAGCCCTACCCATTTGGAAAAACAGCCTTCTTCAACTGGGAGGTTCCCAGCAGTGTCCATGTGAGATGCCAGGGCCATGACAGGTAAACTGAGAGAGAGTGACAGGAGTTTCCATGGCTATCTGCATTTCGGTGAAGATGGGAGCTGGCATTCTTCTCCTGACCTAGGGTATTGCCTTTTGGGGGTTGACAGGTAGGAACTGGTCAGCACTCATGAACAGAGCGAGAGAGCTATATTGACAAGTTAATAGAAGCAGAGACTATACACGGCCCCAAAAATAATCCTCGTGACCATAACTTCCAGTGTTACAAGTATTTCGATCGCCTCTGAGGAATATTCTTCTTGGTTCCAAAGGCAAAGAGAAAACACAGTGCCTCCCTTTATATAGAACAGTGAAGAAAAGGTTAAGCCATGATACATACACTGTACTATAGAAAACAGAAGCTTGCCCAACAGGTCTAACTAAAGAGCAATAATGAAACAGCTATTGAAAAAGTCATTATACTACAGAACTCACCTAAGACATCCTACAATACAATCCAACGAACACTGCTGCTGCTGCTAGGTCGCTTCAGTCGTGTCCGACTCTGTGAGGCCCCATAGACGGCAGCCCACCAGCCTCCCCCGTCCCTGGATTCTCCAGGTGATGAGACAAGAAGCCAAATGCTCCTGTCTGAGAAGTAGATTGGAAACGAGGAAGTAAAGTCAATGAATAGAAGGCTGCTCTTCCCAGTAAAGGAAGGAGACAGATCCAGCAGGAGCAGGAGCAGTACAGCGGAAGTGTATGTTTTTATTCCTGCTTTGAGTTCAGAATGGGTTTCCCAGGTGGTGCAGGGGTAAGGAGTCTGCCTGCCAATACAGGAGACACGGATTCCATCCCTGGGTCGGGAAGATCCTCTGGAGAAGGGAATGGCAACCCACTCCAGTATTCCTGCCTGGAAATCCCATGGACAGAGGAGTCTGGCGGGCTACAGTCCATGTCACAAAGACTCGGACACGACTGAGCGACTAAGCTCAGCACAGTACAGCATAGTTGATTTACAACGTTGTGTTAGTTTCTGGTGAACTGCAAAGTGATTCAGTTTTATATTATATACTATATGTCGTTCCCTGTGCTATACAGTAGGATATTGCTGCTTATCTATTAATTTTATATATAATGGTTTGCATCTATTAATGCAAAACTCTTAATTTCCAGTCCCCCTGCCCCAGTCACCTTTCCCCTTTAGTAATCATAAACTTGTTTTCTATGTCTGTGAGTCTGTTTATGTTTTGTAAATAAGTGAATTTGTATCATATTTTAGATTCCACATATAAGTGATGTATATGATATTTGTCCTTGTCTGACTTACTTCATTTAGTGTGATCATCTCTAGGTCCAACCATGTTGTGGAAAATGGCATTACTTCATTCTTTTTACGACAGTAATATTCCGCTGTATATATGTACCACATCTTCTTTATGCATTCCTCTGTTGGCAGACATTTAGATTGTTTCCATGTCTTGGCTATTGTAAACAGTGCTGCTATGAACACTGAGGTGCATTTATCTTTTCAAGTTAAGAGTTTTTGTCTTTTCTGGATATATATACACAGAGTGGAATTGCTGGATCATACAGTAGCTCTATTTTTAGTTTGTTTAATGAGCTTCCATAGTGGTCTTCACAGTGGCTGCCCAAATTCACATTCCAGAATGGGGTATATTTAAGTACAACTGCAGCCACAGGAGTTCTCTGGGGGCAGGGGGAAGACGATAGTTCCAGAGCATGACAAACAGTGACAATTAAATGACAACATGGGTGACAGGGTGAGAGGATCAAGAACACACTTGGAGGAGGAAGCCCTGGAAAGGAAAGCACAGGAAATTTCTTCAGGTGAAACGATACGGAAGGGAGACAAACACCTAAACTGGCGCCTAAAATACGTTTTATATAAAAGTATATAGTTAATCTGCTACCTGCATCTGTGGTTTGCTCCTAAAATGCACAAAACAGGGACTTTCCTGGTGTTTCAGTGGCTAAGACTCCATGCTCCCAATGCAAACAGCCTGAGTTCGATCCCTGGTCAGGGAGCTAGATCCCAGATGCTACAACTAAAGATCCCGCATGCTGCAACAAAGATCCAAGAACCTGTGTACCACAACTAAGACCCAAAGCAGCCAAACAAATAAAAATAAACATAAAAATACATGAAATAACTCTGAGACATTAAAACAATTTTTTCCAAGTCTGTTCTGTACTTTAGAACAGAACAGTATTTAAGTATGATTTCATTTTAGAATGATTTCATATAAAATAAAATTATAGTTAGGCACTTAGAGGGTTAAAACTTCAAGTAAAGAAAAAAGTTACCTTCAGCCAACCAAAGTTTGACTCAATGAAAACAGGAGTATTAACTGCATCAACCCGTCTTCCCTTAACATTTGATTCACCTAGAAATGTCAGCAAGGTGAAAAGTCTCTTACTTTGAAAATGTTTTCTTTTCGAAAATATTGTCAAAGTCTAGGAGAATATTTGACACCCTTTCTAAGTATTAAAACAGTGCCTATATTCCCTTCTTGTACCTTTATTTGTGAATTCATGATGATTTATGGAGTATAAAAAGTATATGTTTTATCAAGTATAAAAATATCATTAATTTAAAGACTTCACAGAATGTCAGGCAATGCATTATACATGAAACTGAGCCTTGAAAGGAAGAAAACTAAAAAGCTGAAAGTCACCTGAGGTTTTCTTTTTCTTTTTTTCACTTTCTTCAGTTTTTATCTCTTACTCTTAAGAAGGGATACAGTTTTCTCTTTTACTTTACTGAACGCTAGCTTTTTACGTTTTGTCTTCCTCCTGAAAAGAGCATCTCTAAGAGAATATGAATTTAAAATNAGCTGAAAGTCACCTGAGGTTTTCTTTTTCTTTTTTTCACTTTCTTCAGTTTTTATCTCTTACTCTTAACAAGGGATACAGTTTTCTCTTTTACTTTACTGAACACTAGCTTTTTACATTTTGTCTTCCTCCTGAAAAGAGCATCTCTAAGAGAATATGAATTTAAAATTAAGACTACATACAATCAAAAATAACAGTCTCTAATCTTCAAACATGTCCAAAATTACAAACAAGTTCCCTCACAACTGTTATGACTGCAATTCGTCCATCACAAAAACTCAAGGGAGGACTTCTCTGGTGGTACACTGGATAAGAATCCACCTGCCAATGCTGGGGACATGGGTTCAATCCCTGGTCCAGGAAGGTTCCACATGCCATGGAGCAACTAAGCCTGTGAGCCACGACTCCCGAGGCCCCTGTCCCTAGAGCCCACGCTCCACAAATAGAGAAGCCGCTGCAATGAGAAGTCCGAGCGCCCCAAGCAGAGTAGCCCCTGCTATCTGCAATTAGAGAGCACCCGCACACAGCAATGAAGACCCAGAACAACCAAAAATAGATAAAAATAAGATACATAAACTCAAGAGAGATGAAGGGCCTCTCAGTTCATCCCTTCAGCAACCTGCTTACTACTTGCATCTCTCCCTGCCAACCACCTCNAGCACCCGCACACAGCAATGAAGACCCAGAACAACCAAAAATAGATAAAAATAAGATACATAAACTCAAGAGAGATGAAGGGCCTCTCAGTTCATCCCTTCAGCAACCTGCTTACTACTTGCATCTCTCCCTGCCAACCACCTCTGCATCACCTTCATCCAAACAGACACCACTCGAACCATTAATCTTATTTTCAGTTCAGTTCAGTTGCTCATTCATGTCCGACTCTTTGCAACCCCATGAATTGCAGCATGCCAGGCCTCCCTGTTCATCACCATCTCTCAGNTTTCTCCCAGCAATCTTGATTCCAGCTTGTGTTTCTTCCAGTCCAGCATTTCTCATGATGTACTCTGCATAGAAGTTAAATAAGCAGGGTGACAATATACAGCCTTGACGTACTCCTTTTCCTATTTGGAACCAGTCTGTTGTTCCATGTCCAGATCTAACTGTTGCTTCCTGACCTGCATACATGTTTCCGTTTGTTTCATTTCACCACTCATTATGCTCTGAGCGAAGGGCAGTGATGAATCAAACAGTCGACAGCTGTCAAAGAAAAGCAGTGTTGGAAATGGGAAGCTAGTAATTATTTTACAAAGAACACAACCGATGGCTCAAATCATACAAAAGCACAGTGCTTCATCTTGCTTTGCAAGAAGTAATTGATTCACTCCAAGTACAATATAAAACCATGAAGAGTAATTAAGAATTATACCTATTGCTACAATTTTTCTAACACCTCCTTGTTTATTAAGTTGGACTAAAGGCACAGTCTTTCTTTCCAAGGAAAGGCCAGCATGTCATAGATCTCCATTTCTTCAATATGACTGACTTGTCATATGAAAGCATGGACATTATTAACAACATGCAATCACTACATTTGTTTCAGCCCTCCTTACGGAATCAGATAATTAGACATTTGTTATGATTTTTCCTTAATGAAATAACAGGAAGCCAAAGAATTATAGAAAGTTTAATGGGGGATCCTCTGGACCCCAGGACCTATGATGATGTTGCCACAACTCAGCTATTAGATCATGTTCAGGCCTCACAACTGTAATCATTAGGGTCCAGGTGATGAGAGCAAAGGTGTTTAGGGCTGTTTGGAGGTTGCCTAAATTTCTATTTCTTGACAGTGTTCACACTTGGAAATGTTGAGGCGGTCCAAGAAAAGCAAAACTGAAATAAGTTGAGGAAAAAAATGAAAAGAGAAGGAACTCTGGATAAAGGCCACTATGGAGATGGGATGGGTATACTACCGACTGACATTTAACATTAATTCTTGGGATTAACTTTTAAATAGCTTTCCCCCTCCAGAGTAACTGGCTATCTATTTCAAAAAACAACTGAAGTGTAAAACTCAAAGAAGTAAAAGCATTTCTGTTATCACAAAGCCAAGAAGACAGCCACTACAGGCACAAGTAAGGTAGAACTGTGCCTTAGAGACACACACACTGTTTACCACGGTGACAACTGACATGTAAGATGAAGAAGCACCGTGAATGGGTCATGGCAGGGAGACATCAAATGGCAGGGACGCCCTAACTTGTCTAGGGACCAGCAGTTTACCACTTCAAGCTGAATTCAGAAAAATACAAAGCGGCTAAAAATAAAGATTTGTAGACACTAGTTTTGTCATTCTTTAGCTATGATGGCTATTTTCCACCATTTTTGCTTGTCTATTTAAAGCAGTTTCCATAAAGCCTTTACATAAGGAACATTGTCATTTTCTTACAGGAAAACCTTAAAATGGCTTTGAAAGACTATATGGTATTTTAGCTTTGAACTGTGAAATAAAGAGTTGATAAACACCTGCCTTGTGTTAATGTGTGTGCTCAGTCCTGTCTGACTCTTTGCAATGCCATGGACTGTAGCCCACCAGGCTCCTCTGTTCATGGGATTTTTTTTTAGGCCAGAATACTGGAGTGGGTTGCTGTTTCCTCCTCCAGGGGATCCTCCCAACCCAGGGATAGAATCCTCATCTCCTCTGTCTCTTGAATTGCAGGCGGATTCTTTACTTGGTGAGCCATCAGGGGAAGCCCCAGCTGCCTCAACAGGTGCTTATTAACTTAGCATATCAACTCTGACGGGCATCAGCTCATGGATCCCCATCAGCATATTATTATACAATTGAAAGAGTGCTGCATCTTTAGTGACCTGTCACTGTACCAATATGGAAGATGGCACTCATTTAAAAATTGCAAAATTAGAAATCTAAAATCGAATATTAACTTTAAACCAATTTGCCATTTTGGCTCTAGCTTCTACACTGCCAGACAGGTAAGCCAATTTTTTTTTTTTTTTTGCTGCACCACACAGCATGTGGGGGATCTTACTTCCCCCACCAGAGATCAAACCTGTACTCCTTGCATTGGAAGCTCAGAATTTTAAACACTGGACTGCCAGGAAGTACCAAGACAATTCTGAATTTCACCTTTCTTCTTCTCAATCCTACCCTATCTCCCAAATATTTACTGTTGCTTACATAAAGTAGGTATAATTTTACAGAAAACAGGAAATGGTTTAAAAGAATTTCTCTTTCATGTCATAAAAATTTTGCAAGCTTCAGTGCTAGAGCCTGAAACAGTAAGGTGGCAACCAGGAAAGACAAGGACGTTTCCTCCAAATTCCTCAAATTGTCCATTTCAGTCTCTCTTATTCCAGATACAAGCACAAACTAGATCATCGCTAGCCCTCAGCCTGTACAGTGAGCATATGAAAAAGGAGAAATAAGAAAAATATGCATTGTGTCTCAAGTAAGCCAGATTAAATTAAAATCTCTGGCACATTTCAAGTGCTCCATGAGGTGAAAATACTTGTTATTATGATACAAGAGCTGCTCATTTCATAGGAAAATAAACTTCAGGAAACTGAACGCCAAAGAAGTCAGTTTCCAACATCACCATGGGATTTTCTGTAGTTTTAAAGGAAGGGTGCCCCTATGTGGTTTCTAAAAAGATTGCAGACACTGTTCAGTATCATCTCACAAGTCAATGCTTATTCTACCATAAAACCATCCGTTTTTTCTTTGCGCATTTTTTGTTTACATTTGCTTTTAAATTAGACTATAGCTGTGCCTAGAGCATTGAAGAGAAACATCAGTGCATGTGAAATGCTGTGTTGCTCTTCCAACATGTGTTACTCCATCCATCTCCATGTTTAGTAAAAAGGATGGGAGGATAGCGCAGGCAAAGAGCACAGGTGGTGATACAGATGCTGAGTTTCTGATGCAGCAGCTGCCTCCAGAGGGCACAGGGCCAGGGCCGCCCCTGCCTCTGTATGGGTGCCCAGGAGAGACTCCTGGGAACTCTCAGAAAAGAAGCTCCCTGCAAGACCATTCCCTTGAGATGGGACTCAAGGACTGAGCTCAGCAATTCCTGTTCTCTCCTCCTTCATCCTTTTCCCTTTGCTACCTTCTCCTTTCCTTTTTTCCCCACCAGCTTCAACATATAAATACACTATCGTTAAAAAACACCCTCTCTTGGTCTCTTCTCCNATTCCCTTGAGATGGGACTCAAGGACTGAGCTCAGCAATTCCTGTTCTCTCCTCCTTCATCCTTTTCCCTTTTCTACCTTCTCCTTTCCTTTTTTCCCCACCAGCTTCAACATATAAATACACTATCGTTAAAAAACACCCTCTCTTGGTCTCTTCTCCCTCCAATTAGCTCCCCATTTCTCCACTCCCTGTTAAATGCCACACTCCTCTTGGGTTCTCAGAGTTAAGTGGCTTCAACCTCAATCTTTCTGATCTCTCTCTGTGATTTTTTTTTTTAAACTGTTGCGGGTCTTTGCTGCTGTGCACGTGCTTTGAATAGTTGCAGTGAGCAGAGGCTACTCTCTAGTTGCAATGTGTAGGCTTCTCATTGCAGTGGCTTCTCTCATTGTGGAGCAGAGACTAGGTGTCCAGGCTTCAGGAAGTGCAGCACTCCGGCTCAGTAAGCTGTGGCTCGGGGCTTAGCTGCTCCTTGGCATGTGGAATCTTCCTGGACCAGAGATCCAACTCGTGTTCCTGCACTCATAGGTAGATTTTAATTCACTGTACCACCAGAGAAGTCCCCAATTTCCTGCTCCCTCTTGAATCTATTCCAATAAAACTTTTTCTGCCCAGTAATCCACCAGAATTGGTGTTATTGAGATCACCAATGGCCTCCATGTGGTTAAATCCTTCAGTGAAAGTCAGATGCATCTAACTTGACCACTGACAGCACTTGACACAATTGTCATTTCTCCTTCCTAAGAACTCTTTCTTTCATTGGCTTTCAGGCATCTTTCCCAGTTTTCTGGCTACTCCTTTGTCTCCTTTGTTGATCTCATCTCCTCAATCTCTAAACCAGTAGTTCCCAACCCTAGATTCGCCAGGACAACGACTGGCTTAATCCAGCAGGAGTGGGTCCCAGGCACAAATGGGTTATTAGATTGCCCAGGAGAGTGTGAAGTTCATCCAGGATTGAGGAAGGCACCACAGCTCAGTTCCCAGCCTTCTTTCCTTTCTGCCTACAATCATTCTCTCAGAGATCTCATCATCCTGTCTCGTTGTTTTTGATACTTTTTACAAGTGGATGTCTTAGTTTGGGTTCATCTGAAAGCAGGGCCTGAGTCAAGGATTCGGGTGCAGCGAGTTTATTTGGAAAGTGATTCCATTAATCAGGAGGGAGGGAGTGGAGAGAATAAGAGAGAGGAGGAAGAAAAAGGAAACGTATATTTTCAGGGTCATTGTTTTGGACAACAGGGACTAGATTCTGCTGCCCCTACTGAAAAGCGTAGAGCATCCCCCTCCCGAAGGATGCTAAAGAATTCACTTGCATCATTTCCAGCTGGTGGAGGGTTTCCCTGGAGGTGTTAGTTGCTCTGCACTTCTAAGCTACAAGTAGCTTCAGAGAAGGCCAGACACAGAAAGTGAGATAAGAGTTTGTACTTAAGGTCAATCTGAGCTCAGAGCAATCTGCCTAGGGCAGCGGTGGACCAACTGGTACTCATGGCAGACATTACATCTAATGCCTCCAAACTGTACATATCAAGACTTAACTTTCCCCCTGTACTCCAGACTCATGTACTGATTTGGATTTTTAACAGGTATCACAAAACGTAGCACCTTCAAAACCAACTTCCTGATCTACTCCCTTCCCCCACCATTCTTTCAGTTCAGTTCACTTCAGTCATTCAGTCATGTCTGACTCTCTGCGACCCTATGAACTACGGCACGCCAGGCCTCCCTGTCCATCACCAACTCCTGGAGTTTATCCAAACTTGTGTCCACTGAGTTGGTGATACCATCCAACCATCTAATCCTCTGTTGTTCCCTTCTCCTCCTGCCCTCAATCTTTCCCAGCATCAGGGTCTTTTCAAATGAGTCAGCTCTTCGCATCAGGTAGCCAAAGGATTGGAGTTTCAGCTTCAAAATCAGTCCTTCCTGTGANGAATGCAAAAGTAGGAAGTCAAGAAACACCTGGAGTAACAGGCAAATTTGGCCTTGGAATGCGGAATGAAGCAGGGCAAAGACTAATAGAATAAGAGAACGCACTGGTCATAGGCAAGAGAACCACTTCAAGAGAACGCACTGGTCATAGCAAACTCCTTCTTCTAACAACACAAGAGAAGACTCTACACATGGATAGCACCAGATGGTCGACAACAAAATCAGACTGATTATATTGTTTGCAGCCAAAGATCGAGAAGCTCTATACAGTCAGCAAAAAACAAGACCGGGAGTGGACTGTGGCTCAGATCATGAACTCCTTATTGCCAAATTCAGACTGAAATTGAAGAACGTGGGGGAAACCACTAAACCATTCAGGTATGACCTAAATAAAATCCCTTATGATTATACATTGGAAGTGACAATAGATTTAATGGACTAGATCTGACAGGCAGAGTGCCTGATGAACTATGGACACAGGTTCATGACATTGTACAGGAGACAGGGATCAAGACCATCCCCAAGAAAAAGAAATGCAAAAAAAGCAAAACAGCAGTGTGAGGCGGCCTTACAAACAGCTGTGAAAAGAAGAGAAGCAAAAAGCAAAGGAGAAAAGGAAAGATATACCCATTTGAATGCAGGGTTCCAAAGACTAGCAAGGAGAGATAAGAAAGCCTTCCTCAGTGATCAATGCAAAGAAATAGAGGAAAACAGTAGAATGGGAAAGACTAGTGATCTCTTCAAGAAAATTAGAGATACCAAGGGAACATTTCATGCAAAGATGGGCTCAATAAAGGACAGAAATGGTATGGACCTGACAGAAGCAGAAGATATTGAGAAGAGGTGGCAAGAATACACAGAAAAACTGTACAAAAAAGATCTTCACGACCCAGATAATCACGATGGTGTGATCCCTCACCTAGAGCCAGACATTCTGGAATATGAAGTCAAGTGGGCCTTAGGAAGCATCACTACAAACAAAGCTAGTGGAGGTGATGGAATCCCAGTTGAGCTATTTCAAATCCTCAAAGATGATGCTGTGAAAGTGCTGTATTAAATATGTCAGCAAATTTGAAAAACTCCGCAGTGGCCACAGAACTGGAAAAAGTCAGTTTTCATTCCAGTCCTAAAGAAAGGCAATGGCAAAGAATGCTCAAACTTCTTTCAGTTGGTCAGGCCCAAAATCTTCGAAGTAATCCTCAGCTCCTTTTTTGGTCACTCCCCACGTTCAATCCATCAGCAAATTCTACTGACTCTCCCTTCCAAATACAGCCAGGCTATAACTACTTCTCACCATCTCCACTTCCCAGGTCCAAGATGTCCTCATCCCTTGTCCAAAATGTATCTCTGTAATCTCCCGACTGGTGTCTCTGCTTCCACCCTTCCTTTCCTCTTTAAATCTACTCTCAATTCAGCAGTCAGAGATTCTACTAAAACATAAGAATACGTAACTTCCAGGATTGGAAGTTACAATTACAGGAATTCCCTGGTGGTCCAGTAGTTAAGAATCTGCCTGCCAATGCTGGGACATGGGCTCAATCCCTGGTCTGGGGATTCCACGTGCCACAGAGCCACTGAGCCCGTGCTCCACGACTGCTGAAGCCCAAGTGCTCTCGAGCCCGAGTGCCACGGCTGCTGAGCCCGTGTGCTGCACCTACTGAAGCCCACGCACCTAGAGCCTCTGTGCTCTGCAACAAGAGAGGCCACCGCAATGAGAAGCCCTTTCACGGCAAGGAAGAGTAGCCCCCACGCACCTACAACTAGAGAAAGCCTGCACACAGCACTGAAGACCCAATGCAGCCAAAACAAATAAATAAATAAAATGTTTTTAAGAAAGAAAATGCAATTCCCCTGCTCCAAACTACTCAAGAGCTTCCCTTCTCACCTGGACTAAAAGGCAAGGTGCAACAGGACCAGTCCCCTGTGACCTCTTAGATCACATCCGCTACTGACCCTTTTTGCCTCTGAAACATTCCAGGCATGATTCTGCCTCAGGGCCTTTGCACTTGCTGTAATCTTAACCACTTCCCTCCCTTTCTCTTCTTCTTCAGGTCTCTAGTTAAATGTCATCTTCTTATTGAGGTCTTTTCTACCCAACCTTCTTTAAAACTGCAATTCTTTCCTGACCTTACTTAATTTTTCCTTTTGACACTTATCACACTCTAACATCGTATGTGTTTTTCTATTTATCTTACTGATTTTCAGTCTTTCCTGCTGGAATGTAAACTCCACGAAGATAGTGATAGTGATTTTGGTCCATTTTGCTCACTTACTGCTGATCCCCAGAATCTAGAATAGTACTGGCTTATCATAAGCCCAATAAACAGAAGTTCAATGCATGAATGACAATATCAATAATTACAACCATTATTAATATTTCTTGAGTACTGTTCAAATGCAAGGCACTATAATGTGCATTTTCATGTATTAACTCATTTAAGCCTCACACCCAGATTAAGAGCTAAGTTTTTATTATTATATTATTATTATTATATCTCCATTATGCAAACTGTTGGGCTTCCCTGGAGGCGCTAGTGGTAAAGAACCTGCCTGCCAATGCAGGAGACATAAGAGATGCGGGTTCGATCCCTGGGTAGGTAAGATCCCCTGTAGGGGAGCATGGCAACCCACTCCAGTATTTTTGCCTAGAGAATGCCACGGACAGAGGAGCCTGGTGGGCTACAGTGCACAGGGTCACACAGCTGAAGTGGCTTGGCATGAACGCATGCATGCAAACTGCTGATTAAATTACAAAGTTATATAATTATTAAACAGATATAAACAAGATATAAACCCAAGCATATCTCATCCAAAGCATAGACTCATAATCACTGGAAAATACTGAGGCTAATTGCTAATATTCAAGACGACTCATTTTTCCACATTTTTAGGGAACCAATGCTGCTGTGACAACGATGCCAGGGTAGATGAACTCACAGTCAGAAAAGAGAGGTCTAATCGGTGACGTGAGAGCCAAAGGTGAGAAGAATACCACAAGTGAGAGGGTCAGAGACACACCAGTCATCAGGAGGAGGAACCCATCCACACTCCAGCATCCTTTCAGCAAATAACTCTTGAGAGCCTTCTGCTGCTCAGCAGAGTTCTCAGCCCTGGAAACTGGATGGCAAACAAATCAGACCTTATAACCTAGTCAGAGAAACAATAATCAGATGAATAAACTTTTAATATAAAATCTGGTAGTGCAAAGTGGTGGTCAGAGAGAGAGGGCTGTAATAAAGGGCAGCCTCCATAACTGGTGTTAGGCCCCTGATGGCTTTGAAGCCCCATCTCTCCTTGCTCCCCTTCTGACACACGTTAAGGGGATGCTAGGAGTAAAGTCAAGTGCTGCCTTCCTGGGCTCTGGTGGGAAGCTCAAACTATGAGAGGGCTACCCCAGCTCAAAGTCCACCCACCATCAAAGTCACAGCCAACAGCCCCTCCCTGCTCTCCAAGCCATTTCAGACCTGCCCAAAATCCTGCTCTGCTCTCTCACACATGCTCATTGTGAGTAACACGTCTCCTCATACCCTCCTCCCATGTGTGGTATCATCAGTCTCCACACCAGAACCAAATTTTGGATCCTCTCCACCAGACAAGCACACCTAGACCTGGGTCATCTAAGCAAAGGCCTCAGTGAAGTAAAGGAATGAAGGAAGAGCAGAGAGGGTGTAGCCTGTAATCCCCTTCAAATGGAAAGAAACCACTCAGGACTGAGAATTCCAGGGATTCCCATGGTGGATGCTAGAGCAAAAGGTTACTCGCTTGTTGGCTACTGTTGGGGCTTCCCAGGTGGCGCAGCGGTAAAGAATCCACCTGCCAGTGCAGGAGACTCCGGCTCGATCCCTGGGTCGGGAAGACGCAACCCAGTATTCTTGCCTGGAAAACTCCATGGCCAGGAGAGCCTGGCAGGCTATAGTCCATAGGGTCACAAAAGAATAAGACACGACCGAGCAAACACACACATACACACAAACCCATAGGGTCACAAAAGAATAAGACACGACCGAGCAAACACACACACACACACACACACACACACATTGGAACCTCCAGATCAACAAAGGGCACAATGGAGAGAAGCTGTGTTACAAAATTAAAGCTACCCAAAATGCATCAGTGCAACATGAACAGGCACTTCACCATGGCCCAGATTCACACGTGTCCGGCACGAGCTGATGCGCATTCTCCTGACTCCAGCTGCATCTCCTGTTTTACAGCACAGACCAGCCCAAGCCCCATCGCTGCTCTCATTCACATAACCAGTTCTCCTGCAGACAAACCACTCTTTAACTGCACCTTTGAATATTTTATTATTCAGATTCCCAGATAATGATGCAGTCATTTCATCATCATCATGCAGTATGTATAACTATCATTTGTATCTGTCTTTCTGGGAAAGAAGCAGAAGAGATTGTATTATTCTAATGTCCTCTCCTTGGCATCCGACCAAGCCTGAGACCAAATGAGCAATCTGTTGGTCAAAAATATTTCATGTGTAATCACGTGGTGAACAGCTTGCAGTGTGCTTTGCGGCAGTCAGAGGGAAAGGAGCAGTGGATCCGTACATTCAGCGCTTAAATTCTAATAAACACCAGGGAACTCACACAAGCGGACAGCAGCAAGAAAAGGATAAAGACACGAACAAGCACCAACGAATGCCAGGAATGGAAAACAAAGGAGCGGTTTGTTTCAGAAGGCTTCGCTATATCGCTTTAAGGAGAAAAATCTAGGTTGTTAGGGAGAGAACATCATATCACAGGGAAACTAGAGCCAGAGCTAAGGGACGGCCCATACTGGTCACATGGAAGCAAAGGCAAGTATCCTGATAAGAGGAGACCACGGAAAGGGCTACACTGAGTTAGAGAAAGGTGTCTCATTTTCTTCCCTTTTACAAACACTCTCACTGAGCTGAGACTGAGGCTGATGTCAAAGGATCTGAGGGAAGGATAAACTGGGAGACTGCGACTGACATATAAACTAAATAACTAACAAGGACCTACTATATAGTCCAGGAAAGTCTACTCAAAACTTTGTAATGGCCTATATGGGAAAAGAATCTAAGAGAGGACATATGTATAACATTCACTTTGCTATATACCTGAAACTAACACAACATTGTAAATAAACTATATCCCAATTGGAAAAAAAAAAAATTTAAGACCTTAAAAAGCAAAGAAACAACAAAACAAGGCCGGGAAGTAAAGTTCATTCACTGCACATCCTTGGGTCTGGGTGGAGGGCAGGGGAGTAAGCGGGGCAGACAGGGGGTCTCAGTTCCAGGGAAAAAGTGTTAGGATGGACAAAAGATAAGGCTGTGGGCCAACAAGATACTTCAAGAAGTAACACTGAATTGAGAAACTGCCGGACAGAAAGAGGACCTCAAGGAAGGGTGACCAGCCCTCCTGGTTTGCCTGCCAAAGTCTTGGATTTAGCACCTAACATGCTACCCTCACCCTGGGAAACCCGTCAGCTCCCAAGACTGCTGGTCACCCCACTTCACAAGGTAGTAAATGCAAGCAAGTGTATGGTATTATGATAATGAAGTAAGGACCCCATCAAAGTCTGAGGGTGAATTATGACTCAAATCACAGTCACGTGTTACATGGGACACACAGTTCGGCTCGGAAGGAAGACACTCCAGAAACGGGAAACACGGGACACTGAGGATTCGAGAGCAGGCAGGTGAGTGAGTGCTTTTCCTCTGGACCTTCACTATTTACGGGTATCATCTCTTCATTCTTACCTGCTTTCTCACCTCCCCATATGCCCCTCCTGGCAGCGCCTCAGGCTCAGGTTTGAGCCCTGGGAGCTTCCAGGGAGATGGAGGAGAGTCAGTGGAAACTCTGGGAAACCATGAAGGAAGATCCAGGAGAGCTAGGTCATAGGCATAAAAAAGAGGAGAAGGCTTTAATGCTGTCATTTCACGCTTTTGAAAATGGATATTTCCTCCATTGCTAAGTCTACCCTTTTCTGTCAGCATCCGGCTCCCTAAAATGTAAACACTGTGGTCTTACAAAGCCAGGGGCTTAAGGCTTTGGTTTAATTAAGGTTCAGTTAGGGGAGGGCAAGCTTTCTCATTTCACATTCAGGCAAGAACAGAGTGCAGCCTAGCCTTGATGATTCAAGCGTCTGGATATTCAAGGTGGGGGTAAATGCAGCCAAGAAGGGAAAAGAAAAAAGGAACGGAGGCACACGACCAAGTCTGATTTTGCAGACCTTCTGTTAAAACTGCCCAGCAGATGGTTTCAAATATAGATCCAAGACTGTCAGAGCTGGAAGAAGTCCTCTTCCCTGGTCCAGCTTATTTGTTCCACAGAGAAGGAATGGTTCAGAAGGGGGAGCGGACAAACCCAGGCCATACAGCCCACACAAGATGAAACCCAGAGCTGACGTCTTCAGTTTAACCTTCTTGCCTGTAAGGCACATTGGACCAAAGATATTTTGCACTCACAGAAGTCAACAACCTGACTTGCTGATTTGCAACAAATTCAATCCATCAACTATTGAAACTGGCATATCTAACTCCATGGATATCATTTTAAGGATGCTGTAATACACTACAAATTCCTTAAGCACAGAAAATAAACACTATGGTTTAACCATCTATTGGGCTCCCCTGGTGGCTCAGATGGTAAAGAATCTGCCTGCAATGCAGGAGACACAGATTTAATCCCTAGGTGGAGAAGATCCCCTGGAGAAGGGAATGGCTACCCACTCCTGTATTCTAGTCTGGGAAATCCCATGGACAGAAGAGCCTAGTGGGCTACTGTATTACTGAGATGCGTTAATAAAACAATTTTTAGGGGCTTCCCCAGTGATCTAGTGGTTAACAATCCACCTGCCAGTGCAGGGGACATGGGTTCCATCCCTAGTCGGGGAATATCCCACATGCCACAGAGCAACTAAGCCTGTGCCAGTAGCCTGCACCATAACCACTGAGCCTGCGCTCTAGTGCCAGAGAACTACAACTACGGAAGCCCACGTGCCCTGGAGCGCATGCCCCGAAAGGAGAGAGCCCGCCGGAACCAGAGAGAGCCCGCGCACAGCAACGAAGCCCCAGCACAGCCATAAACAAAGCAATCTTTTTAAAAAATAGGTAAATTGAGAAATCAAAATGCTTTTCCACTTTAATGCATTTCTTATTGCCAAAGAAGATCTCAACATACTTTAAACCCTTCTACCTTAAAAAAAAGTTTTGGGTATTTCTGCTGGGAGATTAACAAGCAGGTCAAATAATAATAGCTAGCACTGAACTCATGGGTTTATTTGTATTGACCCCTTTAATCCTGACAACACTGTGGAGGGCCACTATTATCCCCCTCTGCAGATGAGAAAATATGAGGCAGCAAAATTTGACCAAGATCCACAGCTAGTTGATAGCGCCAGGATATGAACGCCAGAAGTCTGATTTTGCAGCTGTTACACTAGACAACTTCTCTAAATCCTATTACAACAAGCACTGGGGCCCTAGTCTACCCCCTTTGTCATACTGAAATCTTCCTAAATAAAGCACTCTTTGGAAAAAATATGTTAGACATCTTCTAGATATTTGTCAATTTTTGTTCCCTGGAATGAGTCCCACAGTTTCATTTCCTTTGTACAGTGAGTGCTGAGTGCTAAGCTGCTCCAGTCTGGTCCAACTCTTTGCAACCACATGGACTATAGCCCACCAGGCTCTTCTGTCCTTGGGATACTCTGGGCAAGAATACTGGAGTGGGTTGCCATACCCTCCTCCAGGGGATCTTCCCAACCCAGGGATAGAATTCACATTTCTTACGTCTCCTGCATTGGCAGGTGAGTTCTTTACCATAAGCACCACCAGTAAGGGCACAGTGATGATCGTGAGTAAATATTAGTGTTGCTAAAACGACTTGCATGATCTTTGTTAACAATTCTCCCTAGGAAAGTAAATACATTTAATGTACTTTTTTAATGGTCCCTTTGTATACACTGACTTAATTTACATACAAATATATATTCATTTAATCATCTCTAAATGGCTTCCCAGGCAGTGCTAGTGGTAAAGAATTTGTCTGCCAATTTAGGAGACATAAGAGACGCAAAGATGCGGGTCAGGAAGATCCCCTGGAGCGGTACTGTCGTTCACGCCAGTACTGTTGCCTGGAAAATTCCATGGACAAAGGAGCCTGGCAGGCTACAGTCCATGGGGGTCGCAAAAGGGTCAGACACAGCTGATCAACCGAGTACACACGCACAGTCTCTAAATGGCCTCACGCCTTTTCATTCCCTACATATGCAACACAGCTGTGAGCTGCTTGAAGGCAGCACTGTGTCTCCTGTTTTCTCTGTGCATGGCCGTCCTCACCCCTCTCTCTCCCATACCCCACCCCCATAGCACCGTCTACAGTTCAGTAAATACCACAGACCGAAACTGCAGCCACATAAAGCCCTATTACTCCAGGGAAATATCAAGAGGCGCTTTCTTCCAAAAAACACTTGAAGGGATGATCCAATACATTTACTAAGAAGTCCAACTGCCCCTGCCATTAAGTAAGTGATATCAAGAGACATTCAAAAGACACAAACACCAATGATCCTCTGAAAACATGTAATCTGCCTAATTGTAAAAGGAAAAAAAAAAAGGCCTGGAAGTTTCCACTGCATGATGCATTTATTAGGCTGTAAAATGTACTCCGAAACACTGATTTCAGTTTAAAAAGAGATACATTCAGTAAGTCTATTAACATTATGAAATTTTATATCCCCTCAGCAAGAATATATGCTTCCAGTGTTACAAGTACATCTGTATTTCCTCACTGACAACAGGGTTAATGCTAAGCCCCCTAAAGAAACTTGTCCAGCTAAACGCATGCCCAGGTTTCTCTTTGTTGTGGTCCCTCTAGCACAAGGAAGAGAGGACTCGGATGTGGATGGGCAAACTGAAGGGCCAACATCACCTAAGTGGTAGAGCTGAGACACACCTAAAGGGATCTGATGTCACAGCCTGTGCCTTTAAAGGGCATCCAACACTCCTGGAACTGAAAATGCTCTGAAGATAGAAAACAGGAAAATGACTGACCAGCTTGGTGGGAAAGCCCCCTCGCCCCCTGCAATGGTCCCATTTCTGCTAAGGCCTGAGTGAGGAGGAAGAGCCAGGCGCAAAGACGTAGAGATTCCTCAGCCTAGATGGGTGTGTGTGTGGTGTGTTTGTGTGTGCATGTGTGTTCAGTCATGTCCAACTCTTTGCAACCTCATGGACTGTAGCACCCCAGGCTCCTCTGTGCATAAGATTCTCCAGGCAAAAATACTGGAGTGGGTTGCCATGTCCTCCTCCAGGAGCTCTTTCCGACCCAGGGATCAAAACTGCAGCTTTTGCATCTCCTGCATTGACAGGTGGATTCTTTACCACTGCGCCACCTGGGAAGCCCAGAGAGGAATGCTGTTATTGTTCGGTCACTCAGTCGTGTCTGTCTCTTTGCGACCCCATGGACTGCAGCATGCCAGGATTCCCTGCCCATCACCATCTCCTGGAGCTTCCTCAAACTCATGTCCATTGAGTCGGTGATGCCAACCAACCACCTCATTCTCTGTCACCCCCTTCTCCCCCTGCCTTCAATCTTTCCCAGCATCAGAATGTTTTCCAATGAGCTGGCTCTTCACATCAGGTGGCCAAAGGATTGGAACTTCAGCATCAGTCCTTCCAGTGAATATTCAGGACTGATTTCCTTTAGGATTTACTAGTTTAACCTCCTGGCTGTCCAAGGGACTGTCAAGAGTCTTCTCCAGTACCACAGTTCAAACATCAATTCTTTGGTGCTTAGCCCTCTTTATGGTCTAATTCCCATATCCATACATGACTACTGGAAAAACCATAACTTTGACTAGACGGACCTTTATCGGCAAAGTGGTGTCTCTGCTTTTTAATACACTGTCTATGTTTGTCATAGCTTTTCTTCCATGGAGCAAGTGTGTTTTAATTTCATGCCTGCAGTCACCATTCATGGTGATTTTGGAGCCTAAGAAAATAAAGTCTGTCACTATTTCCCCATCTATTTGCCATGAAGTGATGGGACCAGATGCTATGATCTTAGTTTTTTGAATGTTGAGTTTTAAGCCAGCTTTTTCATTCTTCTCTTTCACCTCCATCAAGAGGCTCTTTAGTTCCTCTTTACTTTCTGCCATAAGGGTGGTGTCATCTACATATCTGAGGTTATTGATATTTCTTCCAGCAATCTTGATGCTAGCTTGCCCTTCATCCAGCCCAGCATTTCATATGATGTACTCTGCATTTAAGTTAAATAAGCAGGGTGACAAGATAAGATGGGGATAACCTTGGCATATTTGAGGGCCTCAAAGAAGGCTCTTGTAGCTGATAAAACAGCCACCAAGAAAAATGGTGTGAAATGAGGATGAAGAGCTATGCTGACAAGTGTTTTGGCAAGAGGGCAGAGTCCTACTTGCTGATGCAAATTAAACTCTTTGGTTAGGTCCCCCCCTGAGTGGTGTGAAGGGACTGCCACTCCTTTAAGGTTACTGCAAAAAACACAGAGGGACGTGAGGGGCTAATAAGCCAGCATTTTCTCTCCGTGGTTGTTTGGATACCCCTGTAGCTGAGGTCACCTGAGGTCTTCGCAGAGTCTCCAGCAGCCTTTGCAGCACGTGAAGATGCCACTCTATCAGCATCTGCCAGTTAGGGGGAGAGGCAGATTTAGTGTGGTCTGGGTAAATACCATTTCCAAAAGTAACAGGAACTCAAACCTCCCAGCTTTTTATAAATTCTCCTCCCCAGATGGTATCTTCTCAAAAGACAGAGCAGCTACACTTGCAAGAGTTCTTTTCTTTCCCTATTTAGAAAGTTCTAAATAATTTGACACAACAGTTAGCTAGTGGGGTGGGAAGAAGCGGGGAGGAGGGCAAAAGTCACATGAAATCAAGAGAAAAATGAAAAACGTAAGGCTTTGCTCTTTTTCAAGAACTCTGCTAATTCCTCTGGTATTTCAACTTTCCCTGAATAGGATGACTCACTCTTCAGCTTTTTTTTTTTTTTTTTTTTTTTTTGACGAGGTCTCTTTCTTATTAACAAGCTTCAGGTAATCAGCAACGTGATAAAAGCAAGAACTTTTATCACACAGTGTGTGTGTGTCGCATACNTAGGATGACTCACTCTTCAGCTTTTTTTTTTTTTTTTTTTTTTTGAGACGAGGTCTCTTTCTTATTAACAAGCTTCAGGTAATCAGCAACGTGATAAAAGCAAGAACTTTTATCACACAGTGTGTGTGTGTCGCATACTATCTTTAATTGCTGTTTCTTAACACCTGGAGGAAAAATACAGCTCAACAGCTTCTCAGGCAGGAAAATAAATGAACATTTCTCCCTCACTCACAGCCAGCTCTTCCAAATAAAGCCTGTCAGGCTTAAGAGCAAGATGGACTCAGAGCAACTTTCTCCTCAGGCTGTTAAAGTATCAGAATGCACAGGGTTAGTGCATTTAAGCTTCATTCCATATTAAAGATCCCACTAGAAGTTATGTCTTGCAAGCAGGTCTGAACACTTCCTTGCCAGCAGGAGTTCTGTAGGGAAAGAAGGAGCGGGGACTAGGGTGTAGGTGGCAAGGCGTTATGGGCTGAGTGCTCCTGGGGTCTCCACTAGGCCACTCTCCCAGGATTCCAGTGCGGGGCAAGACCACCCTGCAGGGGAATTAAGAGCAAAGACGATCTGTAGCACACAGGGAGGGCAGGCTGACCTCGCTGCCTGCTCTGGCCTTCTCTCATCTTTATTTTAAGCCCCGTTACCGCAAAATGGGCATGAAAAGCATCCACAAATGCCGATTTTTACTTAATGCTTTGCATACAAATGAGGAGGAGGAGGTGGCGTTTTTTGCTGTCTAGGTGTTTGCTGTCTGGCTTTAAAAAACCGGAGGACAGCATCATAGACAGAGTTGCTGCTATTGGCGAAGGCGCCCCTCACAAAAATACTCTTCCAATTGCAACTAACCTTTGAGGTCAGGAAAAGAAGTTACAGGGCAAAGAGTTGCCCTGGCCCTTTCATTCTTTCCTAAGCACTGTGCCGTGCTGCTTGAGTGAATGCTAAGTCGCTTCTGTCATATCTTAGGACCCTATGGACTTTAGCCTGCCAGGCTCCTCTGCCCATGGGATTCTCCAGGCAAGAATACAAGAGTCAGTTGCCATGCCCTCCTCCAGGGGATCTTCATGACGCAGGGATCAAACCCACGTCTCTTCTGCGTTAGCAGGCGGGTTCTTTCCCACTAGCGCCACCTGGGAAACCCCGTGGTGCTGCTTAAAGGTGCCTTTTTTTCTCAGTGGGATGAGCGGCAGGGTTGAGGCAGAGAAGCCAATTAAGGGAACCAACCACTTGGGCAGCAGAAGTGAGGGAATGCAGAGACAAAGCATTCTTGTCAGTGGTTAAGTGGCCCCCCCAACTGCTAAGTGAATACATTTCCAATGTCCTCATCCAATCGTCTGTTGGCTAGGCAACTTTACAATTCCAGGCCCTTCAAAATCTCAGACCTCTGGGAAGGAGAAGGAAAGGGTGAAGTTCCTCTGAGAGAGAAATGTCTGACATTGTCTCCCCCACATTATAAGCAACATTCACAGGCCTAGTGGGAGGCAAGAACTGTCTTAAATGGACTACTTTATTTTGTATATTTATTCCCTTCCTTACCCCCCAAATTATTGAGGACAATTTTCAAAAATATTTTGGAATGTACCCAGTATGGACTAAGGCTGTCCTTGCTGGCGAAGGTTACTTGATCTCAGATTAATCAATTTAAAATCTCCCTCAAATTTGTTCTCTTAAGCATTTCTGAAGTTTTAAAACTTCAAGAACAAATTAAATTCTCCATAAGACTTTTAAAGCCCACCATAACAATGACAATAAAAGTGTTAAACAGGATGAAGAATAGATTTTGATGAGAATGACAACCTCCAGAAGCAGAGGTTCCAGCACATGGGAAGTTATATTGTCAAGATANCAAATTAAATTCTCCATAAGACTTTTAAAGCCCACCATAACAATGACAATAAAAGTGTTAAACAGGATGAAGAATAGATTTTGATGAGAATGACAACCTCCAGAAGCAGAGGTTCCAGCACATGGGAAGTTATATTGTCAAGATACTTTAGAGTGTTCAGACTGCTACTGCTGCTGCTGCTAAGTCGCTTCAGTAGTGTCTGATTCTGTGCCACCCCATAGATGGCAGCCCACCAGGCTCCCCCATCCCTGGGATTCTCCAGGCAAGAACACTGGAGTGGGTTGACATTTCCTTCTCCAATGCATGAATGTGACACATGAAAGGGAAGGCGCTCAGTCATGTCCGACTCTTCACGACCCCATGGACTGCAGCCCACCAGGCTCCTCCGTTCATGGGATTTGCCAGGCAAGAGTATTGGAGTGGGGTGCCATTCTATTAATAAAATACTATTTGTTCTCGCTATGGATCCCAGGGCCTATGGAACATGGCTGAAAGACATAGTATCAAATCTTGGCTATGCCTTCTAGCATAACATATGACAAGGGTCTTCTGCTACCCATGAGATCCCCTCATTTGACACAGGTTGGCAAGAACTGAACCAGAGGCTAGGAAGCAGTTGTCATGAACTCCAGCTTCAAAAAGGCAATTCAGTTCAGTTCAGTTCAGTCGCTCAGTCCTGTCCGACTCTGCGACCCCATGAATCGCAGCATGCCAGGCCTCCCTATTCATCACCAACTCCTGGAGTTCACTCAGACTCATGTCCATCGAGTCAGTGATGCCATCCAGCCNGTTCCATCACTCAAGAAGCCTTCAAGTTGCAGGAAGGGCCCTAGTTTTGGTGAAGTGGGACTTCTGGGCACCCACATTGCCAAAGCTCGCTTGCTACCAGATGCTCCTCTGTGTTAGCAGTCACTGGAACCCCGTGTCCTCACCTGTCATATGCTTGTCACCTCACGCAAACTTTGCCACAGCCAAGCAATGCCCCCCCCCCATTCTCAGATCAGGAAACTGAGGCTCTGCAAGCAGAGGGGGGTTGTCTGGGATCCCATGTGCCCCCCTGAGCCCCTCCCCATCCTGTCCTCTCCACTCTCATGACCCTGTGTGCCTCTTAGGTGGACATGAGCTTATTCTGTGGGAGAGAGAAGGGGCCTGTGTGTGCCTGTGTGTAAATAGATAACATTGATCTTTCTCCTGCTAATCCAGAGGTCATAAACTGCCAGCCTGCTGGCCAAAAAACCTACCACAGCTATATTGTGTTTGCTTCTCACAGGGTTTTAAATTTTAAAAAATAACTGTTGATGACATTTACAGATAAAGAATATGAGCCTAAAAATCCAGATGTCCAGCTTCTCTTGAAAAAAAAAAAGAAAAAAAAATAGAAAACTGGCAGTTTAGACTCACATCCCAGCTTGGCCATGGTCAGGTGGAGCTGAGTGGTGGCTGTATCCATTTGACTGGGCAGATTGCCACAGTCCCCACCACTCCTGATTACCTCCCCGAATAAAGCCACTGCCAGCTCCTATTTGTCCCCGCACAAACACTGTTGCTTTTTCTTATTGGGAGATTCCAGAGAAGAGAGCTGTAAGTCCTAGCCAGCTCACCTCACTCAGTATTATTGCTGGTCCTTACAGGCATTCTCAGACTTCCCTGGTAGCTTAGCTGGTAAAGAATCCATCTGCAATGCAGGAGACCCCGGGTCAATTCTTGGATCTGGAAGGTCCCCTGGAGAAGGGATATGCTACCCATGCCAGTGTTCTTGCCTGGAGAATCCCCCTGGGCAGAGGAGCCTGGCAGGCTACAGTCCATGGGGTCGCAAAGAGTTGGATATGACTGAGCAACTAAGCACAGCACAGCACAGAGGCATTCTCTCCCCTGACCTTCAAATCCCTACCAAGTCATCTTTGTAAATCCCAGGGCCTTCGCACACAATAGGTGTGAAGAATAACAATAGCTACTGTTTTGGGGGTGTGTGTGTGTTTACCTTGGAGAAGGCTATGGAATTTATCACCCTTTAAATAAACATAAAGGTAGGAAGGACTTCCCAAGGGGTGCTAGTGGTAAAGAGCCTGCCTGCCAATGCAAGAGACATAGGTTCAGTCCCTTGGTCGGGAAGGGAAGATCCTCTGGAGGAGGAAATGGCAACCCACTCCAGTATTCTTGCCTGGAGAATCTCATTGACAGAGGAGCCTGGCGGGCTACAGTGCTTGGTCACAAAGAGTCAGACATGACCGAGCAACTTAGCACACCCACAAATAACCCAACAGGCTCAGAAAGGTCGAGGGCATGTTCAAGGTCACCCAACTGGTGACTTTTGTCATTAGGACTTTTGTGGCGGCCCTTACTTTTGCACTGAGCTGCCTCACCTTCTGCAGCTTTTCACACCTGTCCCCTTTGCCTTTCAACTTAACTGCTGGTTTCTGAAGGTTTCATAAAAGAAATAGTAACTGAAGCTGAGCCTTGACACTATGACTGGACAGGAACTGACTGAGAGAGGGAGAAGGGCATTTCCATCCAAGGAGCAGGACACAGAGAGAGGTGTGGAATAGGGCTAAGTATCCACCACGAGGGGTGCTGGGAACAAAGTAGAAAGGGCACGTGGGGCCAAAGCAGGAAAGCTGGAGTGGCAGTCTGAAGCTATGGGACTTCTAAGGGCACTAGGGAGCTATGGAAGGTTTTAGAGCAGGAGCAGCCGTGAACCATCTCTGGCGTCATGAAACCTAGTGTGATAGCTGGATCCAGGCAGACAGGAGGCACTGTGAAAATCCAGAAGAGAGGTGTTGGGGCCCTTCAACAGGTTCCAGGGCGAACTGTGGAGGCCCGCTCAGTGAGGACTTGGAGATGGGAGAGCCTGGAGCTGGTCACCTGGAGGCCCGCGGTGCCGTTCACTGGGATGGGGAAGGTGGGGTGTCTGTGCGGAGGTGTCCTCCGGGCACCCGTGGGAGAGGGCAGCCCTGCAGCAGGAGATGCAGTGATGCCTGCCAAGCCAAGTTGGAGCAGTGAGAACGGAGTGCTCTGAGCCAAGAGCCTGGGACACCTCCTCTCACACCTGCTGGATTTCCTTTCGCTGATGGCCTCCCCGGCCCATTCTCTTCCCTCTATGCCTAAGCCCCCAAGAGTGAATATCCTCCGCCTCATCCTAGGGCTTCAACGCACACACCGTTGTGCATTTGGCCCCTACAAAGGGTAGCAAGATCCCAGCTATTCCTAGGAAGCAGGTTTTCTCGATACCCAGAGCCCAGGGTCTGCCCAGGCCCTAGCTCCTGTTTCAGCAGACCAAAGCCTGGGGGCGGGTGGGTGGTTACCACTGTCCAGGCGCTCCCTGCCCCCGCCCCAAGGGGGCCCCTCTTCTTCTCTTTTCCTGCGAGCAGAGCAGTGCATTTGGCTTTTTATAAAGCCGATAAATAAATAAGCAAGCGGGCATGATTAATTGATGGCATGGAGCAGACCCAGGCGCTGGGAGTCAGGTGGCCCAGCTTCCTGGTGGAGCTAGGCTTTTCAGCGACCTGGGGCCTGTGCCAAGGAGGGGAAGCCTGCTTTGGGGAAGGGCTTCGGTGTGTGCCTGGAGCATCCACCCTTCTCCTCCTCTGTGCCCGCCTCCTCTAGGCCCGAGACCTCGCCAGGGCTGGAGGCTGGGGGCCAACAGGTGCCCCTGCCCTAACCCCATCTCTTCCTCCAGTCTGAGTGCCCTTGGGCTCAACACCCCAGGATTGCTCCAGCCAGCCCTCTCCCCCAAAGCTAGGTCTCCCCGTATACCCCGTCCACACCTCAGTAATCCCACACTGCATGACCCCAGCCTTGGGTTCCTGTGTATTGGGAATGTGGGGTACCCTGACCCAGGGGAAAGGGTTCCTCCAAGGGTGATGGGTTCCTCCAAGGGTGATGGGCGGGGGCGGTAAGGAGCTGGTGCCGGTGGAAGTACCTGAAGACCAAGCCCGGGGCGAGGCCGGACACCCGCTCCCTGGGCCCCGCAGCGCGCGCCCGGGGAGGGCGCGGGCTGGACCGCGAGCTCCGGGTCCCGCAGGGCGCTCTCCGTGCGGCTGTCTCTTA
>SJYV01044322.1:225234-238892 GCA_006410875.1 Neotragus pygmaeus
TCCTAGTTTGATTAGATTGACTAGTTTTCTGTGAGTATGGTTTCAGTGTGTCTGCCCTCTGATGCCCTCTTGCAACACCTACCATCTTACTTGGGTTTCTCTTATCTTGGGCGTGGAGTAAAGTGCACTATCTCCAGCAAAGTGCAGCCGCTGCTCCTTACCTTGGATGAGGGGTATCTCCTCACTGTCGCCCTTTCTGACCTTCAACATGGGATAGCTCCTCTAGGCCCTCCTGTGCCCACGCAGCCACCGCTCCTTGGACGTGGTGTGGCTCCTCCCGGCTGCCGCCCCTGCCTCGGACACGGGATAGATCCTCTCAGCCATTCCTGCACCTGGCACTCTCAGCTGCCGCCCCTGTCCTCGGACGTGGGGTAACTCCTCTTGGCCCCTGCCCTTCGGACATGGGTGAGTGAAGGAAGTACTAAATCTAAGTACTGAATCTTCAGGTTTAATGTTAAAACCTAAAGTCTTGAAAACCAAAATAAAACTTTGAGAGTTTCAGCGAATTGATGGTGGTCTAAAGACTTGAGATTAGAGTTGATCCAAAGGACCATATGAAGAGAGAGAGGAGTTCTAAGGCCCAAACTCCGCAAGCCAGCACATTGCATTCAGGAATTTAAGGAGGTTCCAGTGTAGAGACAAAAATAAGAGGCTGGAAAATTCAGAGGAAAACTGAAGAGAATGTTCTTCTTGACCAAATCCTTGTTTGGGTGTTTCTATCTCAAAACAATTATAATGGATTTGCCACAAGATGGCGCTCACAGACCATACTGCACACCTGCTGACCGCGTCAGCTTATCTTGGAGGGCAAAGAGGTTCCCAAGAGCTTACCTAAGTCTGTGGACTTCTGTTTCATTATGTTCTAAATTAGTCACATCTGAGAATCTTGGTTTGGATAGAAATAATAATATCTACTCATGCTTTGATGAGTGCTCTAATAGGGGAGATACTGCAATAACCCGCTATATTCATGATGTCATGAGGTTCTCACCTTTGAGTAAGAATCTGAGAAGGCATTTGCGTAGTATTCTGCATCCTACTGATTTACAAAATCAGTCATTTCAAGAAAAATGAATCCTGCTTGGACTCAAACTTCCATTTTTCCTCAAAGAAATACATCTGCACACAGTACGGAAGAATCGTGGTGTTCTCGAGTCAGTATAAACTCTACTCTCCACACATGCTTATATATCTGACTTGTTTTAGGAATCTCAAAGCTAAAAAACATGCTGAGGCAAGAAACACAGACTAACACATTTTGACGTATTCCATAACAACTCAACATGATCTGACTCCTGGCAGATCTGTATTTTTCTCATTCTTCTTGCTTTGACCAAAAGCACCTAACCCCTACCAAGTGAGGGCACTGAACTTAGGATGACATTCTTCTCTGCCTACGGGTGCGAGGAAGAGAAAGAATTGCTGTGAGGCAGCCAGAGTTTCCCTGTATGATCTGAAGGGAGGAAGTACTTTGCCGGAGAGATTTTTCATTTCCCGGTTGATTGAAAGGCAGCCAGGGCGCCCAGCCTGTAGCCATGCCATCAGCGGGCTGGCAGTACTGCCGCGTGCACCGCATCCTTGGAGCTGCCTGCCAAATTCTACAGCAGGGAGCTGGCAGCACCCCAGCCTGCAGGGAGCATGCAACCAGGCTTGGGCAGCTGGATGCCAAAGGCAACAGCCCTCAAAGAGGCGGTGACAAAATGCAGGCCTGGGGAACCTGTTCAGTGTTCAAGCTGGCAGGGAAAACCGGGGAGGATCAGAGGGGTCCCCAAAGAAAGGCATGTCAGGAGCCTACTGTGGTTTCCCAAGCCGGGTTTGGGGACGAGAGTGAGAGTGCTGGTTGCTTTCATAAATCCTGCCAATGGCAGAGTTCCTGAATTCTGTAAAGCTTCAAGGATGCTCACCTGCAATGGGAACACAGAACAAAGAGCCTTCTAAGGCAAGAGGGGAGTGAGCTTGTGATTCCGGGGTGTGCTAATTCTTAACCTAGGCACACAATGCTGGGTGGGCACAGCAGACAGTCCTCCCTGGGCCCTTTTCAGTTCTGCTGTCTGCCTTTGGCCTCATGGGCCCACTTCAGACCATGCACCCCCCATTCGGGTTCTACTAAAGACAACAGGGGTTTGGTGGTGGTGGGGGCATCAAGCTGGAGTGCAGCCTGATTGCAGATAGCAAGCCTGTTCAAAACAGGTGATGAGCACTCAGGACTGCAGCTAGGCCGAGTCTGACTCAGAGATGAACGTGGATGGTGTGAGGGAGCAGGGGGTCCACTGAGGAAATGCTGTTCTGGCCTCAGACCAGCCCTTTATTGCAGCCCAGTCTCTGCTTCAGCTCTTTAAAGCAGAGGCTAAGGATTCCATTTCTTCGTTTTATTGTTTTTTATAGGACTATAATTGTTTTACAGTGTTAGTTTCTGCTGTACAACAACACGAATCAGTGTGTGTGTGTGTGTGTGTGTGTGTGTGTGTGTGTGTGTGTCTGTGTGTGTGTGTGTGTGTGTGTGTGTGTGTGTCTGTGTGTGTGTGTGTGTGTGTGTCCCCGACTCTTTGAGACCCCACGGCCTGCAGCCCACCAGGCTCCTCTGTCCATGGGATTCTCCAGACAAGAATACAGGAGTGGGTTGCCATTTCCTCCTCCAGGGGATCTTCCCAACCCAGGATCGAACCTTACTCTCCTGCACTGCAGGCGGATTCTTTACCTTCGGAGCCACCAAGGAAGCCCAAATCAGCTATATGTAAACATATATCCCCTCCCTAGTCAGCCTCCCTGCCACCCCACCCTCTCACTCCCGCACTTCTAGGTCATATCTCTCCACGAAAAACAGAAGGCAGGACCAGCTATAAGTCATTTTCAAAGATTCAGGGACTGTGAGGCGGGGGTGGGGGTGCTGTCACATAGATGGGCACAGAGGCCCAGAGAGGTGCTATGACTTGGTCGAGGTCACACAGCATGTTAGTGGTAAGGAAGGACAGGAGCCAGGCCCAGGACACTCTGGCAGAAAAGGAACTCCTACTCTCTTCCCAGGCCGCTGCATGCCTACCCCCAAGAGGATATCTCCCCAGAGATGCCTCTCTGTTAGTTCCTTATCAGAGCCCTGGAACAGTACAGAGGAAAGAAACTACAGTTGACCCTTGAACAACACAGGTTTGAATTGCTTGTGTCCACTTACATAAGGATTCTTTTCAATAGTAAATACCGCAGTATTACATGATGCAGGGTCAGCTGAATCTGTGTGTGAACAACCACGGACATGGAGAAACCGTGGATATGGAATGGAGAGGGCAGACTATAAATAATACACAAGAAAGCTGGCAGAGCCCCAAACCCCCATGCTCTTCAAGAGTCAACTGTAATCTAGGACTCAGGTCCCTTGTTTAGTTTTGTTGTTCAGTCGCTAAGTCCGACTCTGCCACCCCAGAGACCATAGCACACGAGGCTTCCTTGTCCTTCACTATCTCTCAGAGTTTGCTTAAACTCATGTTCATTGAGTCAGTGATGCCATCCAACCAACTCATTCTCTGTTCCCCACTTCTCCTCCTGCCCTCAATCTTTCCCAGCATCAGGGTCTTTTCCAATTAGTCACTTTATATAGTGGTAATTAAACAACATATTTTAAAGGTTTAGGTAATGTTTCCTTGTATTTAAAAATAAAATCAAAAAACATACATTTCCAATCTCTCTACCTATTTACAAATCTTATTATCCCCCATTGTTGAACCCAGACCTTTCCTTGGCTGGCCTTTTGTGGAAAGCCTACACCTTCCTACTCTATTCAAATGCCAGCAGCTTGTGAAGCCCTGGAATAGTCTTCATTGTTTGCACATAGCTTTCAACCTCACCCTTCCAACTATGTTGTTTGCTCCTGGAGGCTAAAGCCTTGTTGATTGCTTCTTTCTTTGCTTCTTTGTATCTCTTACTGAAAACATCTGACCAATCATTCTACCCAGGGCAGTCACACAGGACAAGGGAATGGCATGGGACCAGTGTTGCTCACAGAAATAGGATTTCCTTTATGACATTGGACAAACATGAGCAAAGCTCTGAGAAAACAAAATAAGTCCTCAGAAACAGTCGTTCCTGAAGCATGAAGGAAGCACTGAACCTGAACATATATGAGATAATGTCTGTTTTTCAAAGGAGTTTAAAATATAGACTAGGAAACAAAATAAAGACATTTACAACACTGATCTTGCACACACTTTGGGCAAAATTTGCTGACAAAGATTAAATCCTCTGAATTGTATTAAGGAAATGAATGTACATTATATCCAAGGAGAATATGAATTCTAATTCCACATTCTATTTCTACAAAAAATTACACTGGCTGATAAATGATGGCCCCTGTTTTCATTACAGCTAAATGGAAATGTCTCATTTATGGGTTATGCTGAATATATTAGCTGGGAGATTTTTTTTTAAGTATTAAAAATACCAAGAGGTCTAACCCATATACTAGTTAAAAAGCAGAATTTTATATATCTGCTGTATCAGAAAATTTGTGGTTTTCCTACTTCATGGTGTTTAACTCCTACATTTTAAAAAGAATTCAATAAATTTAGAACCTTCAATTTTCACATCTCTTTTATCAAATGTAGCTCAGATGAGAACTGAACCATGTCTAGTCAGTCACTGATGTTATATTTCCTTCTGTGAATTAAATTCAGTAAAAATTCTTCAAGATCAAAGAAATATTTATAAGACCTTACCTAAAAATCTGGCCCTTTGTTCGAACCCAAATGTGCACGCTGCCAGTGCCAGATGCCGGTAATTAACCCCCGGGTGATATTTTCTGTAAAACAAATTGGTATTTTCAGGACAATTTCCTAATGGGAAAATGTCCACAAAAACAAAGCTGCATTGTGATCCAATCTCTATGCTGGTCATCTGCAAAGCCCTAAATGCCCAAGGCAGTAGAGCAGTGATTGGGAGCCCCAGTCTTGGTCTTTTAGGATCTGGAGAACAGAATTGGTGAATTCCATGGAAAGAACATAACAAGGATCTCAACTTCAAATAAAGCCCTCCTGATTTCTCTCAACAGACCCTTTAGACTTTAATATAATTATTCTGAGACATTAAGAAATACAGATGACTTTTCCCATTCCCATTAGCCAGTCCCAAACTACCCTTTTCCTCCCTTTGAACTTTTTCACTGCAGAATCCTCTGTGCATAGACAGATCTGTGATTTGAGGCTCAAGAATCTGTTCAACAAACCATGAATTTAGAAGGCATCATCATTGTATAGCTGCAGGAACTGAGTATTCAAGGGAAACATTTCTGGAATAAGGAAAACGGCAATCTGTAATTGGGATTACATACTTCTGTTTAAACGTGCTGTGAGTGTTAAATCCAATTTTTAAAAAATGAAATTAAAATAACCATGGGAAGTAACAAAGAAAGTAGGCAACTGGCTGGAAGATTGCAATTGCTGATTATGAGAGAGTTTACTAAAATCACTACATGAAAAGTCTAAATTTTGATAGGGGGCTGGAGCATGGACACCTTGCAGGAAGAAAGAAGAATCTGGCAAAATTAGTCCATGGTCAAGAAGACACATTTTGATATTTATATATAGATATATCTATAGCCTAGGAGATATATCTATAGCCTAGGAGATACATCACTGGAAACACTTCCCTTCATTAATCCTCTGATTTTCTAAAAAAGACTGAGCCTTTCCAAAAACAGCTCTGTGTATGGCTTCTCTTTGTTCCTCCAAATCCATCAAAAAGGGAGATACTTTGCAAGTAATTAAAAGCTAGTGTTTGATCTAGCATTATTGGAAGGATACATGCCTGGGAGTCAGAAGACCAAATGTTAGCACTAATTCTATCAATTCCAACAGAAAGATGAGTTAAGCTCTAGGGATCTAACATAAAACATGGTGATTATAGTTGAACTAACAATACTGCACGGCATATCTGAAAGTTACTAAGAGAGTAAGATTTAAACGCTCTCACCAAAAAAAAAAAAAAAATTGTATGTATGTGAAGTGATAGATGTGTTAACCAACCTTATTGTGGTAACTGTTTCACAATAGATACACATATCAAAATGTAAAAATCCATCAGGACATAAGCCCCATGTGGGGCCTTTGTCATGCTCACCCGGTCACTGTCAATACTTGGAATAATGCCTGGCACATAGTTGGTGCTCAGTAAACTTTAGTTGCATGTGGGAACGAATTAATCAACTGAGCGGTCCATTCAGTCTACCACTCTTCTACCAAGCCTCACCATAAATGCAGGTCTGGGAGCTTCAGTTGCAACACTCTATCTCCTCAACATCCACGGCCAGAACACATCAATGACTCCCTAGGGGACAAGCTCCCAGAAGCCTGGACAGTGAGAAGGCTAGAAAGTCTTTTTCGGTCCCCCGGTGGCTCCGTGGTAAAGAATCCACTTGCCAATACAGGAGACATGGGTTCAATGCCTGGGCGGGCAGATGCCCTGGAGAAGGAAATGGCAACCTATTCCAGTATTCTTGCCTGGAGGGCGCCTGGTGGGCTACAGTCCCGGGGGTCACAAAAGAGTTGGACGCAACTTAAGAAGCTGCGTTAAACAAGTTGTTTGTTAAGCCTGGTGTCACCAGCAAGGTCTAAAGCAACATCCTGCTCCTGCTCCTGCTCCCTTCTGACCCTGGGAATGCTGTTCCATCCCATTTCCATTCCCCGATCCATCCCCTTCCCAGGCCCTGTCCTCATCCTTGTTGTGAAGCGACTTAGCAGCAGCAGCAGCAGCAGCAGCAGCGTGTTGAGCTGTATTTCTCAGTATTCTTCAGAAGAAAAATCCTAGAGCTCTCAGGCCTCCAAGATTTCCTGAATGAGTCCTGCAAACCAGGAGATTCACTCTTTGAAGTCGGGCTGAGGTCCAAGGAGCTAGATAGGCAGTACCATTGACCAGAAACACCAGCTAAATTTACTACATCACTCACTGCTCATACTGTGTGGCCATCTGCTGAAAGCAAATAATCATTAGAAGATGATCAAGAGGAAGAAAAATAGTATTTTACATCTTAGGGTGTTCCTTCTGGCTGAAAGTGTTATTGATTTTTTACCTTCACATTTGGAATTAAAGGGTGTGTGTGTGTGTGAGAGTGTGTGTACACATGCACATATATACATACATTCATACAGATACATATATACACATACTTGGTTTTTTACATATCTGTGGGGAAAATATCTATAATTCACTTGTTTCTTTTGTAAAATAAATAAATAGAAATATATTCATTCTTCAAATAGTCAACTGTTAAACTGAGAGGTCTTCTTGTCCAGGGTTCACATAGATTTGATTCAATCACATTCATTTAATAAAAAATAAAATTACATGGAAAAAATCAAAATAAATTACTGATGTAAAATAACTTAAAAAAAAAAAAACCTTGCTCCTCTTTTTGAACCATGGAGAATGTCTGCTAAGATGAGCTCAAACACCTCTTTTTAAACAATTAAAGAGAAATGTCCTAAATACAACTACAATATAGGGTTTAGAAAAGAAACCACTTTTGCTCCCAGGCAGAGGGCTTATCAAGCCTGTAATAATAAAAGAGAACATTTAAAGGCCACATTCAAACAAAATCAATTTAAGATGAAACATCCCCAGCCTTTCTCATTCCAAGTCCTTTGTCAGCTGGCTTTCTCTGCCTGAAACACATCTGCCCTCAACTCTGCCCCTTCTTGAAAAGCCTGGTCACCACAGCAGGTCATCTGGCCTCGCCCACTCATCTGGTGTAAAAGGGTCTTGTCTCCAATGAGAGACCATGAACATCCCAAGGGCAGTTTTATTCTTCAAAATTTCCAGAGCTCCTTGTACCCAAAAAGTTCTTAGTAATAAAAATGTGTTAAATCGAACTGAATTAAGAGAAAGAAGGGGCTTCCCAGGTGGCACTAGTGGTAAAGATTCCGCCTGCCAATACAGGAGACATAAGAGATGCAGGTTCCATCCCTGGGTAGGGAAGATCCCCTGGAGGAAGGCATGGCAACCCACTCCAGCATTCTTGCCTGAGAAGCTCACGGACAGAGGAGCCTGGTGGACTACAGTCCATGGGGTCGAAAAGAGTTGGACACGACTGACGTAGCACGCATGCACTAAGGAGAAAGAAGTGATTGGAAAGAATGGTGGTAGTATGAGAGAGATGGAGAGATAGACAGAGATACAGAATCAGAGATGAGAGTCGGGGGAGAGATTGGGTGCACAGAGGGGAGAATATGAAACAAGTGTATGAAATGATACTGTTATGGATCAGAATTTCAGATTAGAAAAGTCATTTTCCACCATGTAACTATTTCCAGAGCATAGAACTAGATAAACACATAAAGTTATGTATGCATACATTGTTATGGGCTTCCCTGGTGGCTCAGAGGGTAAAGCGTCTGCCTGCAATGCAGGAGACCTGGGTTCGATCCCTAGGTCAGGAATATCCCCTGGAAAAGGAAATGGCAACCCACTCCAGTACTCTTGCCTGGAAAATCCCACGGACGGAGAAGCCTGGCAGACNTGGCACCGGGAAACCCACACTTTATTCCTCTTTGGGGGGTTTTTTGAGAGAGTTAAAGGCAAGAAATAGCTGGGGCAGAGAGTGCAGTCTGCGCTTTAACGTGTGTGCTCCTCAGGGCCCCTGCCACAGCACCCTTGGGGGGCCCGTGCACGCGCGGTCCTTCTCCACTCACCCTTGCCCCCGCGCCCCGTTCTTCTGGCGGCGCCCTGCCGCGTGCTGGGAGCTGCTGCTGTCGTCTCCGTGCCTTCTGTCTTGTTTTCTTTGGCCCTCTTTTGACTCGTGTTCCGTGGCTCCATCCCCCGTTTTGGGCCTCTGACCCGTGTTTCATGGCTCCATCCCCGCTTTGGGCCTGTCTTTGTTTCCCTGTTTGATGTCAGGGGCTGCTCCAGGGGTTGGGGCATCTGGCTGGCTCAGTGCTGCTTGGAGTGCAGGGTGGGGGCCTGAGAACAGTGGGCCCGCAGCCTCTGTGCTTTCCACACATTGCAAGCCCCACACGCTTCCTTAACCTTTGTGTTTAAATGTCCAGTTATCTTTTAGAAGGTTCAAACAACAAGAAAAAGTCAGGACGCACATACTTAGCATGTAAACGTGCCTTCTGCGCCAGCCGTTCATGCCTCCCTTCTCCAGCCCATGCAGCCCCTGACCCTTCGCTGGCCCCATGGTTGGCCTTTGCAGACTGTCATGTAGCTGGAGTAGCGTGTGGCCCTTTCTGACTTGGTGATGAGGTGGGCTGCGTCGTGTGAGGAGGGCATGTTTCTGTAAGAAGCGACCTCCACAGTGGCTGCACCACCCGGCGTCCCCAGCAGCCCCCGCACCTCGGGCTGGCGGCTTCGCTCTGTCCTTTGCCTGCATGTCTCCCGTGTGGCTTGTGAGACAGCCGGTGTCACCCTGCCAGTTTGCTCTTTTGGCTTATCTGATGATGACGCCAGCCTTTTAGCAAGTTCTGATGTGTCTTAGTGTCATTTCACTCATGTTTCTTTGCTTCGAGTTCCTCAGACTTCCTGGATGTGTGAGTTTAGAGTTGTCCTGAAATGTGGAAAGATCTGGGAACTTCCCTGGCGGCGCTAAGACTGCACATCAAGCAGAGAGGGGGCAGGGCCGGTCCCTGGGTGGGGCACTCTTGCTAAGCTCTCACATGCCGAGCAAGGTGGCCGAAAAAGAAAATCCAGTGGAAGAAACAAACAGCTCGTAGTGTTTATGCCACTTTCCAGACATCGTCCTCACCCCTTAAGCTCGGTTTCAGGCCCTTGTTGTCACGCTTGATGCAGGCAGCCTTGCCCTTGGCTTCTNGGAAGAAAAATAGTATTTTACATCTTAGGGTGTTCCTTCTGGCTGAAAGTGTTATTGATTTTTTACCTTCACATTTGGAATTAAAGGGTGTGTGTGTGTGTGAGAGTGTGTGTACACATGCACATATATACATACATTCATACAGATACATATATACACATACTTGGTTTTTTACATATCTGTGGGGAAAATATCTATAATTCACTTGTTTCTTTTGTAAAATAAATAAATAGAAATATCTTCATTCTTCAAATAGTCAACTGTTAAACTGAGAGGTCTTCTTGTCCAGGGTTCACATAGATTTGATTCAATCACATTCATTTAATAAAAAATAAAATTACATGGAAAAAATCAAAATAAATTACTGATGTAAAATAACTTAAAAAAAAAAACCTTGCTCCTCTTTTTGAACCATGGAGAATGTCTGCTAAGATGAGCTCAAACACCTCTTTTTAAACAATTAAAGAGAAATGTCCTAAATACAACTACAATATAGGGTTTAGAAAAGAAACCACTTTTGCTCCCAGGCAGAGGGCTTATCAAGCCTGTAATAATAAAAGAGAACATTTAAAGGCCACATTCAAACAAAATCAATTTAAGATGAAACATCCCCAGCCTTTCTCATTCCAAGTCCTTTGTCAGCTGGCTTTCTCTGCCTGAAACACATCTGCCCTCAACTCTGCCCCTTCTTGAAAAGCCTGGTCACCACAGCAGGTCATCTGGCCTCGCCCACTCATCTGGTGTAAAAGGGTCTTGTCTCCAATGAGAGACCATGAACATCCCAAGGGCAGTTTTATTCTTCAAAATTTCCAGAGCTCCTTGTACCCAAAAAGTTCTTAGTAATAAAAATGTGTTAAATCGAACTGAATTAAGAGAAAGAAGGGGCTTCCCAGGTGGCACTAGTGGTAAAGATTCCGCCTGCCAATACAGGAGACATAAGAGATGCAGGTTCCATCCCTGGGTAGGGAAGATCCCCTGGAGGAAGGCATGGCAACCCACTCCAGCATTCTTGCCTGAGAAGCTCACGGACAGAGGAGCCTGGTGGACTACAGTCCATGGGGTCGAAAAGAGTTGGACACGACTGACGTAGCACGCATGCACTAAGGAGAAAGAAGTGATTGGAAAGAATGGTGGTAGTATGAGAGAGATGGAGAGATAGACAGAGATACAGAATCAGAGATGAGAGTCGGGGGAGAGATTAGGTGCACAGAGGGGAGAATATGAAACAAGTGTATGAAATGATACTGTTATGGATCAGAATTTCAGATTAGAAAAGTCATTTTCCACCATGTAACTATTTCCAGAGCATAGAACTAGATAAACACATAAAGTTATGTATGCATACATTGTTATGGGCTTCCCTGGTGGCTCAGAGGGTAAAGCGTCTGCCTGCAATGCAGGAGACCTGGGTTCGATCCCTAGGTCAGGAATATCCCCTGGAAAAGGAAATGGCAACCCACTCCAGTACTCTTGCCTGGAAAATCCCACGGACGGAGAAGCCTGGCAGACTACAGTCCATGGGATCCCAAAGAGTTGGACACAACTGAGCGACTTCACTTTCACTTTCATTGTTATGGAGAGGTATCACCTGCTAAGTTCTTTTTGGTGCTTTAACAAGCAGATGAGGTTTTTAATATGCTTTAAAAGAAAAAAGATCAAGTGTACACAATTATTCACAACAGTCAAAGGTGAAAGCAACCCAAACGTCCATCCACAGATGAATGAATAAACAGCATTCGATGCATACTCACAGTGGGATATTACTCAGCCTTGAAAAGGAATGAAATTCTGATGCTGCTACAAGATGAAACTGGAAAACATTATGCTAAGTGAGAGAAGCCACACACAAAAGGACAGCTGTTGCATGACTCCACTTACATGAAGTACCTAGTAGTCAGATTCACAGAAGCAGAGTAACTAGTGGCCACCAGGGGCAGGAAGGAGGAAGTTTCAGTCTGGGAGGATGAATGAGTCCTGGAGGTGGATGGTGGTGGGATTCCCAGGTGGCACTGGTGGTAAATAATCTACCTGCCAAAGCAGGAGACATAAGAGATGCAGGTTCAATCCCTGGGAAGATCCCTTGAGGAGGAAATCGCTACCCACTCCAGTATTCTTGCCTAGAGAACCCCCATGGACAGAGGAGCCTGGTGGACTACAGACCAAAAGGTCGCAAAGAGTTAGACACAACCGAAGCGACTCAGCACACATGCAGCATGAATGTACTTAACACCACATTGCTGCACTCTGAAAATTGTGAAGGCGGTCAATTTTATCATTTTTAAAAAGATAAAGGATTAGGAGAGAGGGTCTGGAGTGCAGACTCACAGATATAAGTTACCTCACATCCCTGTCCCTCAAATATCCCACTTGGAACACACAGTTCTGAGAGCTCACAGTCCTGTGCATTCCCTCTCCTGGTTCCAAGGGAGCCTAGGTGGTGCCTTATCCATAATGGCAGACCCCGCAGCTCTATGTGCAGTGCCTTGCGGCTAGCAGGGGTTCATTAAATATTTGCCGATTCATTGAAAAGGAAAAAAAAAAAGAAAGAAAACACAAGTAATAAACAGCTGGAAGGATTTTTTTTCCCTTTTTGGAACAGAAGTTGGAAGAGGGGGTAAAAAGTTATGATAAATTGGCCAGAAAGTAGGTGTATTAGAGATTAATACATCTTGATCTTTAGAGTAACTGAGAATCAATGAAAGGATGGGAAATTTTTCTTTAATAGAAACTTCAGTTATAACAAGGAAAACGAATCACATATATAAGTAAGATCAATCTGAGTTAGAGCTTTGAATAAAAGAGAAGAGAAAATAAGTGATCAAGAAGGGCATGGCAAACATTTTACCTGGAAACTGATTACATAAGAGTGGATTTTTATACCTCCTGAACTATGTGTTCAGAGGAAATAAGAGAACACAAGCTTCCATTTTTTCAGATGTGACCGTAGACAGAAACAACTCCTTCATGGAGAAAACAGGTATATTATTAATACAAACACACATGCACTCTGTGGCTCAACTAGGTAAAAAGACGTTAAATTATAAAAACGTTAAAGCAAACACCTCTGGCCTACAGCAACTTTATAGAACAGTCGTTAAGATGATTATCTTCCTTCCATAATTTCTTCCTACAGCTGTCTCTGGTTTCAACTTGACTGCGGCAAACAGAACAATCTATTTTGCCCTTTTGAGCATATGCCCATTATCCTTCAGACTCAGGCTCACTTCCTTTCTGTTTAATTCTCCTCAGTTCGTAGTGCCATCTATTCAGCACCACAGGCTGAACACTGGAAGCCTATTCAGAGAGCCCTTATTTCCACTCTAAAAAAGATGTCACCCTGGGCAGAGGCCTCTGATGAGGGGGGTTAAGACACACCTGTTGGGCAGCAGGCATCTCAAAATGAGATGAGAATTCTGCCTGCTTTTCATCAAACCTCTTCTTTTCAAATTAAGTTAATTAACCCAGAAACTCTCATCAGTTTGTATCATCTCAGGCAGCCTGCCCAAGCCCTGGGTACCTGGACTAACCTGTCTCCCGATGCTTTCATCAGTTAGGAGAAAGTGTCTCCGTCTACCCTGGGCCTCAGGGACTGGTCAATCAGGGTTTCTCAGCCTCAGCACTAGTGACCTTGTAGGTCAGAGAACTCCTTGTTGTGGGGGGCTTTCTGTGCCCTGCTGAATAATGAGCAACATTCCTGGCCTCTACCCACTATATGCCAATAGTGGTTGTTGTTAGTTGCTAAGTTGTCTCTGACTCTTTGCGTCCTCAGGCTCCTTTGTCCATGGGATTTCCCAGGCAGGAATACTGGAGCGGGTTGTCATTTCCTTCTCCAGTAGCACCCCCTAAATGCAACAACCCAGAGCATCTC
>SJYV01044322.1:244876-260734 GCA_006410875.1 Neotragus pygmaeus
AAAGTTGAAACTCCAGTACTTTGGCCACCTCATGCGAAGAGTTGACTCATTGGAAAAGAGTCTGATGCTGGGAGGGATTGGGGGCAGGAGGAGAAGGGGACAACAGAGGATGAGATGCCTGGATGACATCACCGACTCAATGGACATGAGTTTGAGTGAACTCCGGGAGTTGGTGATGGACAGGGAGACCTGGCATGCTGCAGTTCATGGGGTTGCAAAGAGTCAGACATGACTGAGCGACTGAACTGACTGACTGAATAATTGTTACTTCACTATGGTTTTAATTTGTGTTTCCAGAAGATGTAAAAACATCTTTTCATGTGCTTATTTGCCATATGTGTATGTTCTTTGGTAAAGTGCTCAAATTTTTTGCCCAGTTTTTAATTGGATTGTTTCTGCCCTTACCATTGTGTTTTGAAAGTTCTTTATATATTCTGGATACAAGTCCTTTTCAGATATACACTTTATATTTTTTCCTACTCTGTGGCTTAACAGTGTCTCTCCAGGAGCAGAAGTTTTTTGTTTTGATGTAGTGCAATNATTGTTTCTGCCCTTACCATTGTGTTTTGAAAGTTCTTTATATATTCTGGATACAAGTCCTTTTCAGATATACACTTTATATTTTTTCCTACTCTGTGGCTTAACAGTGTCTCTCCAGGAGCAGAAGTTTTTTGTTTTGATGTAGTGCAATTTACAATTTTTAAATTTTTTGTGTTTTGCTTTTGGTATTGCAGCTAAGATCTTTGTAAATGCTAGGTAACAGTTAACAAAGATTTTCTCCATTTTTTTCCCCAGAAGATTTATAATTTTACATTTATGTATGTGATTAATTTTGAGTTAGTTTGTATATATGATGTGAGGTGTGACTCAAATTCTTTTTTAAAAAATACAGATATCTGATTGCTCCAGCCCTATTCCACTGTTGTTGCAGATACTATCCTTTCTCCACTGAATTGCTTTTGCACCTCTGCTAAAGCTCAGTTGTTCATCTATGTGAGAGTCTATTATTGGAGTATCTAATCTGTGTTATTATCTCTTTGTCTATCTTTATGCTAAAACTGTATCATCTTGATTAATGGAGCTTTATACTCGGTTTTGACAGCAGAGACATTACTTTGCCAACAAAGGTCCGTCTAGTCAAGGCTATGGTTTTTCCAGTGGTCATGTATGGATGTGAGTTGGACTGTGAAGAAAGCTGAGCGCCAAAGAATTGATGCTTTTGAACTGTGGTGTTGGAGAAGACTCTTGAGAGTCCCTTGGACTGCAAGAAGATCCAACCAGTCCATTCTAAAGGAGATCAGCCCTGGGTGTTCTTTGGAAGGAANTATTGATGTGAGAGTTGGACTGTGAAGAAAGCTGAGCGCCAAAGAATTGATGCTTTTGAACTGTGGTGTTGGAGAAGACTCTTGAGAGTCCCTTGGACTGCAAGGATATCCAACCAGTCCATTCTAAAGGAGATCAGCCCTGGGTGTTCTTTGGAAGGAATGATGCTAAAGCTGAAACTCCAGTACTTTGGCCACCTCAAGCAAGGAGTTGACTCATTGGAAAAGACTCTGATGCTGGGAGGGATTGGGGGCAGGAGGAGAAGGGGACGACAGAGGATGAGATGGCTGGATGGCATCACGGACTCAATGGACGTGAGTCTGAGTGAACTCCCGGAGTTGGTGATGGACAGGGAGGCCTGGCGTGCTGCAATTCATGGGGTCGCAAAGAGTCGGATGTGACTGAGCGACTGAACAGAACTGAACTGAACTAAGTTCATCTGTGTCACCTTTTTTAGATCTCACACATAAGCCATATCATATGATATTTGTCTTAGAGTGAGTATAATTAAAAAAAATCTGTCTCAGACAACTTCAGTATCTGCCCACTCTCAGATTTTCTACTGTCTGTTATTTCTGCTGGTTTTCATTCATGTTGTTGTGTTTCCTGTGTATTTCTTATTGTATGAAAAATTGTAATTGCATATGATTGTTTGTAGAAATCACTTGAGACCTGGGATGACCTAGGATGACACATGATTTTTTTTATTTTTCTGGTTGCTTTAATCAGGTGCTTGTGATTACAACAATATGCCCTTACGTCAGTCCATGCTTAGGAATTGAGATGATTTATACCTGACTTGTAGACATCGTTTCAGTTCAGTTCAGTTCAGTCGCTCAGTTGTGTCCGACTCTTTGCGACCCCATGAACTGCAGCACGCCAGGCCTCCCTGTCCATCACCATCTCCCGGAGTTTACTCAGACTCACGTCCATCGAGTCAGTGATGCCATCCAGCCATGTCATCCCCTGTCGTCCCCTTCTCCTCCTGCTTCCAATCCCTCCCAGCATCAGAGTCTTTTCCAATAAGTCAACTCTTCGCATGAGGTGGCCAAAGTATTGGAGTTTCAGCTTTAGCATCATTCCTTCCAAAGAACTCCCAGGGCTGATCTCCTTCAGAATGGACTGGTTGGATCTCCTTGCAGTCTTTAGTTCAGCTTTTTTAGGTCACCTTTCCTTCAATGGGGCAGGTCTTTTATAAATTTTTTTCCTAAAGAAAATAGGGGTTGGTGTACACACATGTGCACAAAATATATATCCAAGATTCTCCATCTCAACATTACAATATTCATGAAGATAAAAGCTTAGAAGTGGCTTATAATGGAGTAAAATGTTAAACACTTTTAAATTAAGATGATATCTTTGAATAACATTTATTATTTGGGAAAACACTTGCTATATAATACAAAGCAGAAGAAGCAGGATATAAAACTGTATATTCCAGTAACACTCCAGTTTTGTAAGACCTACATATACAAAGAAAAAATTTCAAAAAAGTACCCTACCAAGATGTTAGCAGTGAAGTGAACGTTGCTCGGTCATGTCTAACTCTTTTTGACACCATGGACTATACAGTTCTTGAAATTGTCTAGGCCAGAATACAGGAGTGGATAGCCGTTCCCTTCTCCAGGGGATCTTCTCAACCCAGGGACTGAACCCAGGTCTCCTCTTTGCAGGCAGATTCTTTACCAGCTGAGCTACCAGGAAAGCCCAAGGTGTTAGCAGTAGTCATATCTAAAATGAAAAGAAAATTTTTATTTTCTTATTCACATTTTTTAATGTCTTTCAAATCCTCTATAAGGAATGTGTGTTACTCTTAAATCAAGAAATATAATCAAGTTATTACATTTTAAAAAATAGCAGTTCACAGGAAAGCAATGCAGTCACAATGGAGTAGATAGACTGTACTTTGCAACATCTGTCTGATTGCCTGGGGAAAATTTCTATGTCAGGAAATCTTTCCCATTTAAAAAATAACCTTATTGAAGTTTCAAGTTGCATATGCTACAGAGAACTGCTTATTGGACAGGCTCTGTGCTTGAGGTGCCCAAGATACATAACAAAAGTGCAGACACACCCAAGAAGAAGACTGGAAATAAGACTCAGAAAAGAACACCAGTAACAACATAGAATCTCGGTGTTGGAAAGGCACCTACAGGCTGCCTGGCCCAATCCTTCACCCATAAGAATTCTCTCCTACAAAAAAGTAGTAGGTTACAGTTTGGTATTGCAGTGTTTGACCTCTCAAGGTTATTACTTGGACTTTGCTAAAATGTGTCAAGTGACAGGTTTATTACTAACTTTGAATGCAGCCATTTCCAAGGTGGGGTAGCTCCAGCTGGAAGAAAGTGAGTTACTAGCCTGGAGCCCAGAAGGGCGTACTAAGGTGAGGTTAATCAGCAATGGAGGGAGAGCCTGTTGACTCCCTGCCTCCCTGATTGGCAGTCTCTGGCTCCCTTCAGTTTCCAGTCTGACCATTTGTGCAAAACGCTTCTGTTGGCAAAACAGAGCTTGTGGTTGGCTTCATCCTTTGTTTGATAAACAGAGATGTGTGTTCCCAAAAAGTAATTTTAAGCTAAGGTTTTTGGGAAATAAGCTGCATGTTTGTAATAAATAGCCAATTTTTTTTTTTTCCAGTTTTGTCTACATGCAACTAAAAAGGACCAGGTAGTATTCAGCTGAGTGAGAGGTTGTTGGCCCTCTTGTTTCCAACATCTGACTTCTCTCCTCCATGGCCTTGCAGCCTCTTCTGTGATGTTCCATCGCTCTCTTTCTCCCTCATTTTCTCATCTCTCCTGCCCAAGCTGCCCAGAACCTCTTAGGGTCAGCAAAACTAACCCTGAGTCAGGAGTCCTGGATTCCAGTTTTCATGTTGTCACTTCCTGTGGGACCCTGGGGGAGTCACATCACCTTTCTGATGATGTTACCCGAGAGAGACAGTGGGTGTGGGTGTCCCTCTGGGAGGGGAATCCATGGAGATGGAAAATTCAAGCATGGGGGAAAGTCCAAGGAAATGCTGCCTTCAATCCAATGTGGGAAGACCTTTGTCTGGGGTCCTCAGGACTCCCCAGAGGGGATAGAGGGATTTTGCTCCATATAGTGCCTACACAAAAGGATATAGAAACAAACTGTGAGAAACAAACTGGGAAGTTGTGGAGCTGAAGGGAAAACCTTGTGTCAGGAGCCCTGGCCTCTGTACCCAACTGTGTCCCTGAGTAGCTCTGTGACCTTAAGCAAATCCCTCACCTCCCTGGGCTTGCTTGCTTACCTTTAAAGTAAAAGGATTGGATTAGATCTCTAAGTTTTCTTCCAGCAGCAAGATTCCATGACTCTGTGTTCAATATTGCATATTAAATGGAGAAAGAGAAATGAGCTAGTAAGGTGGGTTTTTTTTTTTTTTTTTTAAGAAAGTAGAAGTAGAAATTATGCTGGGAAGAAGCTCCCTCAGAGAATTTATTTGTAAAAAAAAAGATTTTTCTTAAAAAAAAACAAAACCCTTTATTTTTAATTGGAGGATCATTGCTTTACAATATTGTGTCAGTTTCCGCCATATAGNCAAAAATATTTGATTTTATTTAAAAATAGAGAAAAGAATTAATTAGTATTATCCTAATTTGGCAAATATGGACTCCCAAATGAATATTTACTAAATTAATATTCTGGAATGTAAAAGCAGCTAACAAAACTGATTACATTTTAGTTTTAAAAGCAATTTAAAATAAGTAGACTTGTTTGAGCCTCCCAAAACTTTGTGACATAGGAAATGCTTATTAAATACATTGTATAGATATCAAATGACTTGTGTAAGTCACATACTGGGGAAGTAAAAAAAGCCATTGTAGAGTATATGGTGCGTATATGCTAAGTCGTTTCAGTTGCGTCCAACTCTTTGCAACGCTATGGATTGTAGCCTGCCAGGCTCCTTTGTCCATAGGATTCTTCAGGCAAGAATACTGGAGTGGGTTGCCATGCCTTCCTCCAGGGAATCTTTTCAACTCGGGGATCGAACCAGTGTCTCTTACATCTCCTGCACTGGCAGGTGGGTTTTTTACCACTAGCGCAAGCTGAGAAGTCCCAGAGGATGTGGTATTTGAGTCCTAAATCAGGGAAGCTGGTCATCTTAAATAGCAAAATAAGAAATGATCACTAAATGATTAAGAATGTTTTGTGGATATTCTGATGCCCTGAGTAATTCTTTTTATATAGCAAATGCCAAAGACTATTGGATAAATTCATTTTCCATGTCATCTTACTTGTATATTTTTCCAAAAATTTCAATTAACTATTATTTTCATTGAACCTACATATTAAGCACAGGCCAACTCAGCAGGTAAAGAAGCCACCTGCAATGCAGGAGACACAGGAGATGCAAGTTCAATTTCTGGGTTGGAAAAATCCCCTGAAGGAAAAAATGCCACTCCAGTATTCTTGCCTGGGAAATCTCATGGACAGAGGAAACTGGCCGCCTACGGTCCATAAAGTTGCAAAGAGTCGGACACGATTGAGCGACTAAGCACGACAACAATATATGAAACTTCTAATGCATCAAGACACGTAGAAAGAAAAAAAAAACATGCAGAGAGTTTAAGAAAAACAGTATTAAGGCAGCTGAGATGCTGCAGACAGCACATAAGCCCCCTTCCCCAGAACTAGAGGTTTTGACAAGTGGAGGTGAGACCCATACTGACCAACACTCTTATAAGTCATTTTACTTTCATCTTGATCCAGTCTCTATATATCTGTGTCAACTGTATAGAGGAGTTGGTGGTAAACCACCACAACAAAGAAATACTCAGAAAAACGGCATTTCCACCAGACACATGCATTTCCAAAGCAAGCAAAGATGGAACACACCGAGAATGGGCATGAAATGTAAACAGTAAGCCCCCTCGTGGCCCAGCCAGACTGGAAACGCTGTAAAATCAGTCATCTCATCTCTGAACAGTGAAGGAGGCTCTTTGGGGAGCACGTCACTTGGAGCACCCTGGCCAGACAGCTAGGCTGCAGGCGCAAGGCGGCGGACACAGGGGAGGAGAGGGAACTCCCTTCAAGTCTGGCTCTGGCCAGACCTGTGTACTGACAAACTGGGAAGGAAACAGAGCAGAAGGCAGGACATGAGGTGTGAACTGTGAGCAATTTTAGACAGGAAGCCTGGCACTTCTCTGAAATTAGCATATCTGCTTTGGGACAAGGAGGTGCCCCTTTGGACTCATATCTGCCTGAGGGTGTGGGCCAGCCTGCCACGCAGAAGAGGAGCTGAGAAGCGTCCAGATGCACCAGGACAGAGAGCACGCCCGCAGCTGTTCCACACTAGAGGATTCACTAGTCCCTTGGTGAGACGGATTGGATTCAGCACCAGACACACCAGAATGCTTTGGGGAATTCCCTGTACACACACTTAAGGCTAGCTTAGTAAACTGCACATAGATCATTCCACATTGTGAATTTAATCTCAACCTGTTTCGACATTGTCAAACAGATACAAACCTCCTCATAATCATTATTAAATACCAATTAAAGAAATCCATAAAGATAATATAAAAGCCAACACATACTTACTACATGCCAGGCACTGTTATTAATATTAGCCAGTTATTTTACTTGTTATTTTATCTTGTTGTTCAGTTATTCAGTTGTGCCCGACTCTTTGCAACCCTATGGACTGTAGTACTCCAGGCTTCCCTGTCCGTCACCATCTCCCAGAGCTGGCTCAAAGTCCATTGAGTCGGTGATGCCATCCAACCATCTCATTCTCTGTCGTCCACTTCTCCTCCTGCCTTCAATCTTTCCCAGCATCAGGGTCTTTTCCAATTTTATATCTACTCACTTGTTATCCTCTCCAAGGAAATGAGGAAATGAGGCAGGAAGTGATTAATGTGCCTGAGGCTCTAGTTAAGAAATGGCAGAGCCAGAGCCAGAACCTGAACCGAGGCAATCTCATTCCAAAGGTTCCACTAGACTACAGTAAACCACACTGAACCATGTTAACTCTAACCAGGGCATGTAACCTAGATTACTCTGGGGTTCTGAGTGAGTAAACCAGATAAATAGCATTCCTTGAATGAGCCTTGAAGACCTTTTCTGCAGATTATATAATTTCAAGAGAGCTTCTTTGTTAACAACTATTCACAAAATTTATATCAAAGAAAACAAATTCTACAGAAGACAGGATAACCAGATGGAGCCTGCTGAGTGTGGGTCGCGGGAAGTAGGAGGGGTGGGAGTCAGTGAAGACCAAGAGAGCAAACGCCTACCTAAGTCTCCCCAGACAACTATCTCCCTAGAAGATATAGAACTAGGTTTGCCAGTTCTCACGTTTTTTTAAAAGGTTGAAAATTCAGATTCTTGTGCAAAATCCCCACAATTTTCAAATCCTGGCACTTGTTTCAGCTTATTTTCTTCTGAATGATGAGCCAAACAAAACCTATCTGCAAACATTGGCTGCCACCTCTGTTCTGGATTCATTGAAGTTCTCAGCAGGCGATGCAATAATGGCCTTCTAAATGGCAGAGTACTGGAAATTAGTAGAAATTCTGAAATGTTAAGAAGACAGGCATCAATATATAACTGCAGATGGTCCTTGACTTACGATGGTTCAACTTACAATTTTCTGACTTCACAATGGTGAGAAAGTAAATACATGTCCAACAGAAACTACACTTTGAATTTTGATCTTTCCCTGGGCTAACAAAATGCAGTACAATATTCTACAGCAAGCCACAGTTCCAGTCAGCACTTGAGCACCGGGATAAACAATCAATTGACTTAGAACCATTCTGTAGCCACGGAGCATTCTGTTTTCCATTTTCAGTACAGTATTTAGTACATTCCATGAGCCAGGTAACACTTTTTATAAAATAGGCTCGTGTTAGATGATTTTAGCCAACTGTAAGCCAAATCAAGCGTTCTGAGCGCATTTAAGGTAGCCTGGGAGCATCTATAAAATTAGGTAGGTTGCATGTATTAAATACATTTTTTAATTAATTTATCATTGAAGGATAATTACAGAATTTTGTGTTCTGTCAAACCTCAACATGAATCAGCCATAGGTATACACTTATCCCCTCCCTTTTGAACCTCCCTCCTATCTCTCTCCCCATCCCACCATTCTAAGTTGATACAGAGCCCCTGTTTGAGTTTCCTGAGCCATACAGCAAATTCCCATTGGCTATCTATTTTACATATGCTAATGTAAGTTTCCATGTTACTCTTTCCAGGCACCTCACCCTCTCCTCCCCTCTCCCCATGTCCGTAAGTCTATTCTCTATGTCTGTTTCTCCACTGCATGTGTGCTTCGTCGCCTAGTCGTGTCCGACTTTGCGACCCCATGGACTGTAGCCCACCAGGCTCCTCCGTCCATGGGATTCTCCAGGCAAGAGTACTGGAGTGGGTTGCCATGCCCTTCTCCTTAAATCCATTTTTGACTTACAAAATTTTCAATTTATGATGGGTTTATCTGGTCATAACTCCATCATAAATCAAAGAGTGTCTATATACAAACAGGTTGGTTTTGGTCTGGTTATATCTAATGGCAAGAATGTAAAGCCAAACATCTCTCAAGATTTACCCCTGTTAGAGTATATGAATGCAGCCAGGGGCATCTGAGTCAAAGGTCTCCAAAGTGGACTTCAGGCACTCTGGGAGGTATGCAAGGACATCCACTGAGGTGCAAGAAGAAAACATTCCACTCTGTATTTCTACTTCTTTTATTCTTTTAAAATTTCATTTTTTACATTTGCATTACAGTGTTCATATACACTTTAAAGTAGCACATATACATATTTTCCAAATAATAGATATACATTAAAATATAATAATGGCTGTGATGGTTACACCAACACTGATATCACATTCTCAGGCAAAGAAACTAGACCATCAAACGTAAAAAATTCTATCTGTATCTTTCTGTCCAGAAATCAAAGGGAATTCACCAACAAACTCAGTATTAAACCAAAAGCTTGATCCTTCAGTCCCCAGTCAGCAGCTACATAGCTGCACTTCTGTGAAATCAGGACCAGCAGAAGGAACTGCCCTTGAGGGCTGGTCGTTATTCACCTTTCTGGGCCAGGTACTCAACACAGAGTACGTTTAATGTACATTTTTGCTTATATAATACACGTTATATACTTGCATATCTGTCATCCAACCCTAATCTACAAGATAGTGCCAGTTTTAGGCAGAGCAATACACTTTTTTTTCCCCTGGAGTTTCACTTCCGGCCAGTTCCTTGACTGGTAATAATATCTGTTTTGAAGGCTTGGTTAGATCTGTTAAAACACACAGACAATTCTCCTAAGTATATGGAAATGGAAAGTGCTAGAAAGAGGAGTTCTTGGCAATCAGCTGTTCTGACCAGGTCTTCAAGGACTTCATAGGCTCTGTGATGCCATGCTGAGCTTCCCTACTCTCCACTTAGAAAGTATCAGCAAGCAGCAAGTTAATTACATAATTTATTCTCCTCTCTACACATTTCACTTGTCCTTTCTTTTCAGGCAGTCCTACATATTCTCATTTTAAGACTCTAATATTTATTTTTTTAATAAAGGGGATAATATTCTTGATTACAAAAGTTAAATATATTCATATTAGAAATAACAAAGAAAAATGGGTATTCCTAAGGAGCATAAAACATGAATCCACTTAACCAATGGATCAGGTGGGATGAAGCCTGTATCAGGCATCCTTCCCTCACCACTTCACAGCCTCTTAGCCCCACATATTACTCCAGCTCCTGCTGAAGTGACCAAGTCCATACAAGCTTCAACCAGATTCAAGCAGGTACAATTTGACAGCACTCAGCCTCTGCCTTCCTCTCCCTGTCCACATACCCTTCACCTCCTGCTCCAACGTTTTCTAATGCCAACCAAGGCTTTAGAACCCACAGATATGCATTTGCAACCCAGGAGTGCAGGGGAGTCACCCTTTATGGGCCACTCTTGAGCATTAGAGACAGAAGCCAATGGACACACCTGTCTTCCCAAGCAGATAGTTCTGAGATTATCTTACATGGCTCCTAAAAAGTGCTAGGGAATCAAACATCCATTGCCCGCTGCAGTGGTGACTTAATTTCAAGGAGCTTTCTCTCCTTCCCTTTTCTTTTCTTAGGTCCTCTACTCCAACTGGGGCCACATCCCAAAAAAACTACTTGCACACAAGCAGTTATCTCAGGCTCTGCTTTCCTGGGGACCCAAGCTAAGAATGCTGATAGGGAAGTGGACTTGGAAAGCAGATTCTCTGGGTCATGGAGCTGTACTGCTCACGCCATTGCTGGTGGTAAGCAAGATGGTGACAACCTCTGAAAGCAGCATCGGCCCATTTACTGTTATTCTTATCTGTGGTGGATGAGGATGAGGTACATGTGGAATGTGAGGTAACTGAATGAACTGGAAGTTGTGGTACTTGAATAATACAGGGTCAGTGGTAATGATAAGAATCAAGAGAGTTGTCTGGTTTTTGTCAACTTCTTTGGAAGTTGGGAAGAGGTAAAATGAAAATTTCATATCCAAGTCAGTCAACGATTAACACAGGCACACTGTGAAATGCTTCTTTGAGAGCATTTGGTTGACCTTTGTTCATCTCCTGCAGCCATCGGGCAGACAGTGCCAGAAATCAGGCTCAGGAACTAACTGTAGAGCTGGAAGATCCACAAAGACCAACAGCAGTCTCAGTGTATCTCCTAAGTCAGTTTCTGGCCCCAGTAGGAAAACTGGTGGCTCTGTGACCAGGAATCTGGACGTTTGGGTAGATGAGCCTAAGAACCTTAAATCCCTGAATCTTCCAGACCATCAACAGCAGCTCACTCCTTCTTGCTAATGGAGAGCAGCCTTCCCTTTCCCAGAGACCTCATAGGTAGGCAGGTGCCTGACAAGCTGACTGTTGTCCTTTTTAAGATCTGCTGCCACCTCATCTCATTGTCTGTGAACCAGTAACTACAGTCAAATATCAGCACAGTCCAAGCAGGGAAACAGAGTTCCTGCTGCAGAATACATTCATCAAAGGGATGTATATCAGCAGGAACCAAAGGAGTATTATTTAGAGTGGGTCCTGGGGGGTTTAGATCAGGGGGGTACAAAATATAAAGCTGGATGAAGAATAACTTATTGACATGAGAGCTCTCGCCTATGACTCTAGCTTCAAAGTCCTGGCAAGGACACTGGCATTGATCCTGACATCCAGCTGGGATGGCTCCACAAAGCTTGGACTGGATATAGGCTCCCTGTTAATGAGGTGGAGATGCCAGACTGAGGAAGGGATCCAAGGATCAGGCAGGTGAGGCTGTAAATATGAATTTATCATTTGAGACTGAAGAACTCACCACCTACACTTCTTGGAAGGTCACAGAGAAGAATCCTCCCTTCGCCAAGACCATAAGGAGTAGGCTGCAAAGGGAGGCAGGGGTATCTTTGGATACATGTTTGTACCTTTCAGGAGCCACTTCCCAGCCTCTAGGACCGACCTCTTACTCCCATCCCTGATGCAGCATCAGCTGCACACAGGCAGCGACCAGCTCTGCACTGGTGTGACCTGGCCTCCCCCTCCCATGGGCCTTTGGCTCCCTGGCCCTGGACCTCTCTCACAGTGCAGTTGGTGCAGGGTACTTGGCACTCACACATGTGCAGCCTGGTAGTGAGAGGGAACCAGCTTCTGAAGGGCTACCCATGGTCAGTGAGGCTCAGAAGCCAGTGGAGAAAGGCTTTCCCCTCCTGTTGCCCAGGGTGGACAGCTCCGCATGCATCTCACAAGGCTCCTTCGGGAGGCCTGGTGTCATCATCGATCACTAGTGGCTCCCAGCACTGGCCAACCTGTTAACACATTCTGGTGTTGGCTCTCACTCTCCACTCCCCACTGCCTAGAATCACTTTCCAAATAAGCCACCTGCACCAAAGCTTTCAGAGGAACTTTGGATGAACCAAAGTCCAGTAGTTAGGGATAATGGGGGCAGGAGTGCTTTAATATGGGTCAAGACCTCAGCCCCCTAGGAAACTGGTCCCACAGCAGAAGTCACAGGAATGACAGATACCCACTCTGAACCAACCTCCCACTACATCTCCATCACAAGCATATAGACAACACCCCTTCTTTTCTTTTCCAGTGGAATCAAACACTGCTTTCACACACACCCTCCACACTGGGTCTTTTACAGCTCAACCTAATTAGTTGACAGCACTGAAGATAAATATAGAGACAAAACACTGGAAAACAAGGAGGAAAAAAATTTAGTAGATATTTAAATGAACCTCTCAGACGGCCTTGTGATAAGATTATAGCCCTCACAATAAACCAAAAAGAGTCCATCATAGGACCAAGCACTCAAGATATGTTCAATAAACTCTTGCTGTTTTAAAGAAAAAAATATCCTTTATTTTAGATCTTTTGATAGAATAACAATCTATGTCAATATTTACAGCTAAACAAGCAAGAATATGTCATGACTTCTCAAAAATAAACACTTATAAGAAGATCCAAAAACAAGAATCAATTTTTCTGTGCAAGGCTCAACCATGCTGTATCAAAAATAGGGCACTTCTTGGGGAAAAGCCAGAATTTTAGCAAACCAAATACATCCCCCTTTTAAAAATAGCTTTTCATGCTTTGCTGGTGTACCAGTTTTAGAGAATCATTTGTGCACTAGATGGGTTTGGAGTTGTGATGCTTTATACATGTCAATCAAAGATACCAGAGCCCAATCAAGTCAACATGGGTGAACTGTGGCTCCAAGAAATCATCCATGCTTGTCCTATATTTAGCACAAACATCACACTTAAGTCTAACACAAAAATGGGTGTCCATAGAAACTGCACAGTCACAAAGGAGTCTTAGTTTTGTCTTCCACACAGATGTTAAAAATAATGTAATGTGTTATTACTCTGCTGTTGACTTCCAAGTGAGGGACAGGGTATAATCTGATTTGGCTGGCAAAAAGGAAGTCGGGAAGTAAGGGCTAATTCAAACAGGTTATCCAACAGTTAATTTCAGCAAACCAAACTGCTATATCCTAATCTGTATGGCTATTTAAATTACAGTCATACATGCTTAATCACAGTTGCTATACATCATAAATGATCCTAGATCAAGAAACAAGTAATCAAAAGCAGCATATTTAATAACTTGTTCACATTGAAATTTCTTATGCTATTAATATCTAAGTTCCCTTCTGTGACTTTAGGCTATTTTAAAAAGGGGGGGAAATACAGAAACCTTGTTGCCATGGAGACTGTAAGCTGGTCAGCCCATCTGCTGAAGAGGATATAAAATTCTGTAAGTAGAATTTTAAAAACCTTACTATGAGAAAGACTTCCTCAAACACTGTAGCGGGGAGGGAGTTGCAGAAAGTCTGGCAAATGGCCATTTGCAAAACTGCGGGCTATCATTATTTTGATACTAACCATGAATTTGCAATAATTCTTATTAAGAGGAAGCTATTAATATCTGTACATTTGATACTAAAAATGTAGAACATATTTTGGTATTCTATACTAATGATGTTTATATCATTTTTAGAAAAAAATTAGCAATTTATATTAAAAACTGGTCCAGAGAAATATATGATTTGGTTTGTTTGGCTTTAAAAACTACTCCAACAAATAACGTAATCCAAAAAATGGGCAGAAGATCAAAATAGACATTTCTCCAAAGAAGACATGCAGACGGCTATAACGCACATGAAAAGACGTTCAACATCACTAATTACTAGAAGAATGCAAATCAAAACTACAATGAGGTATCACCTCACACCAGTCAGAGTGGCCATCATCAAAAAAAATCTACAGACAATAAATGCTGGAGAGGGTGTGGAGAAAAGGGAACCCTCCCACACTGGTTGTGGGAATGTAAATTGGTACAGCCACTGTGGAGAACGGTGTGGAGGTTCCTTAAAAACTAAAACTAGAGCTACCATATGATCCAGCAATCTCACTCCTGGGCATACATCCAGAGAAAACCATAATTCTAAAAGATACATGGCACCCCAATTGCTCACTGCAGCATTAGTCACAATAGGACATGGCAGCAACCTAAATGCCCACAGACAGAGGAACGGATGAAGATGTGGTACATATATACAACAGAATATTACTCAGCCATGAAAAAGAATGAAATAATGCCATCTGCAGCAACATGGATGGACCTAGACATTGTCATACTGAGTGAAGCAAGTCAGACAGAGAAGGACAAACATCATTTTATATCACTATATGTGAAATCTAAAAAAAAATGGTACAAATTAACTTATCTACAAAACAGACACAGAGTTACAGATGTAGAAAACAAACTTATGGTTGACAGGGGGAAGAGGTGGAGAGATAAACTGGGAGGTTGGGATGGACATATACACACTACTGTATATAAGGGGAGCCTGGTAGGCTACAGTCCATGGGGTCACCAAGAGTCGGACATGACTGAGTGACTTCAGAGAGAGAGAGAGATAAGAAAGTGAAAGTGAAGTCGCTCAGTCGTGACTCTGTGCGACCCCATGGACTGCAGCCCACCAGGCTCCTCTGTCCATGGGATTCTCCAGGCAAGAACACTGGAGTGGGTTGCCATTTCCTTCTCCAGGGGATCTTCCCGACCCAGGGATCAAACCCAGGTCTCCCACATTGCAGGCAGACGCTTTAACCTCTGAGCCACTAGGGAAGCCCTACTATATATAAAACAGCTAACTAATAAGAACCTACTGTATAGCACCAAGAACTCTACTCAATACTCTGCAATGGCCTATGTGGGAAAAGAGTCTAAAACAAAAACACATATGTATACATATAACTGATTCACCTTGCTGTATACCTGAAACCAATACAACATTGTAAATCCAATAAAAAAATTTTTTAAAAAGGAATAAAATGATATCTTTAGGAAGAAGTTTTTAAATTCATTTATTTAAGTAGGTATGTAAGTAGGAAGTAATTTTAATTGTGAATGCTTTTAAATGACTTTTACTTTTAAATTCTTTTTTTCTGTTTTTTTTTTCATTTATTCTTTTTAATTTGTTTACAACACTTATCTTTCTCTTACTGATTCTGTATAATAGGTTCTAGGTTCATCCACCTCATTAGAACTGACTCAAAGGTGTTCCTTTTATGGCTGAGTAATATTCCATTGTGTATATTACCACAACTTCTTTATCCATTCATCTGTCGGTGGACATCTACGTTGCTTCCATGTTCTAGCTATTATAAATAGTGCTGCAATGAACCATGGGATACATGTGTCTTTTTCAAGTTTGGTTTCCTCAGGGTATATGCCTAAGAGTGGGATTGCTGGGTCATAAGACAGTCTTATTCCTGGTTTTTAAAAGAATCTCCATACTGTCTTCCATAGTGGCTATATCAATTTACATTCCCACCAACAGCACAAGTGTCCCCTTTTCTCCACACCCTCTCCAGCATTTCTTGCTTGTAGATTATTTGATGATGGTCCTTCTGACCAGTGTGAGGTGATATCTCATTGTAGTTTTGATTTGCATTTCTCTAATAGATGGGGAAACAGTGGAAAAGTGTCAGATTTTATTTTGGGGGGCTCCAAAATCACTGCAGATGGTGA
>SJYV01044322.1:260834-304826 GCA_006410875.1 Neotragus pygmaeus
TTTTTTTTTTTTTTTAACTTAATGGAGTTTGCTAGTCTAGGGAGGTCTAGAAAGGATTCAGAGCACATCAATTCCAAAATTCAGATTTAAAAGACCTTTAATTGTCATCATAATTCCATAACCTAGGTATTTGAGATCTATTTCTCCTACTCAGTCTATCTGTCCCATCAGAGGAGGGATCAGCTCTTCAGTGAGTGATATCTTGGGAGGTTTCTGAGAAAATGGGCTTCACTGACTTCTAGGAAATGTAATTTATGTCCATGTGTAAATAAAATCCCAGATAACTTAGTTACCTCTAATTTAATGAACAACAACGAAGTGGCCTGAGTGAAGGACAGACTTCAGCCTAATAGGAGGCCACTTTTTGTTGTTTGTTTTTTTTAATGTATAACGCTTTGCTGTCGAAATACTAAGTTAATCTTCTAATTTGGAAATACTTAGATAAAGTTTTCTTTATGAACTTCGCAATTTTTATTCATACAAATATTGACATTATGTATGGTTTTCTAAATAGAGAGCAAAGTACTAGGCTATTGTCAACCTAACAATAAACTATAAGACATGTTTATTATAGAAAGATGGAAAATACAAATAAGCTCATAAAAAACAGTGAAATCATTTATTAGGACTTCTCCCGTGGTCCAGAGGTTAAGACTCCGTGCTTCCATTGCAGAGGGCACGAGTTTGACCCCTGGTCCCAGAACTAAGATCCCACTTGCCACACAGTGCAACCGCCCCCACCCCAATTGCTTATTAAGCATATATATCCTATATGATATTTTTACCCCCTTTTGTATACATACATGTATTGGCTTTTTGCTTTATAGAATGAAACTGAATGTACTTTTTCCCTGAACACGATTTTTATTGGTTGCATAATAATATATTCAATGGGTATAGATAAACCTTAATTTATATCANCTCTAGTAATTTTCTGATACTATCTTTAGGGTTTTCTATGTACAGTATCATGTCATCTGCAAATAGTGAGAGTTTTACTTCTTTTCTGATCTAGATTCCTTTTATTTCTTTTTCTTCTCTAATTGCTGTACCTAGGACTTCCAGAACTATATGGAATAATAATGGTGAAAGTAGACACCCTTGTCTTGTTCCTGATCTTAAGGGGGATGCTTTCAGTTTTTCACCATTGACAGTAATGTTTGCTGTAGGTTTATCATCTATAGCCTTTACTATGTTGAGATAGGTTTCTTCTATGTCCATTTTTTGAAGAGCTTTAATCATAAATAGGTGCTGAGTTTTGTCAAGGGATTTTTCTGCATCTATTAAGATTTTCACATGGCTTTTATCTTTCAATTTGCTAATATGATGTATCACATTGATTGATTTGCATATATTGAAGCATCCTTATATCCCTGGAATAAACCCAACTTGATCATGGTGTATGAGCTTTATGATGTATTGCTGAATTATGTTTGCTAAAATTTTGTTGAGGATTTTTGCATCTATGTTCATCAGTGGTATTGGCCTGTAGTTTTATTTGTGTTGTCTTTGTCTGGTTTTGGTATCAGGGTAATGGTGATCTCATAGAATGAGTTTGGAAGTGTTTCTTCTGCTGCATCTTTTTGAAAGAGTTTTAGAAGGATAGGCATTAGCTCTTCTCTAATACTTTTAAATTCTTAAATTTCCCTCTATAGTTTTCACATTTAACACGTTCAATGTGAGTTTAAGTATGACTCTGACTTTTAAAAAATAATAATAATAAAATACAAAAATAAAACTTCTCCAGATGTTGATCAAGACTTTTTATAAAAATAGCAAATGGGCCTATACTAACCTAAAAACAAAATAAAAATCATGCATTTTAAACAATTATACCAAGAAAGTACAATTACATCATTAAGACTTTATAATACTTAGCCTTTCTCTTCTGTTTTTCAGACACAAGAATCCTTAATCCAGAAATGTATTCATTCAGCAAACATGTAAACCCAGTAGGTGCCAAGCCCTAACCAATATGGAAGCACATCAATGTACACCAGTTCATGCGCTTAAGAAATTGAAGGAGGTGACTTATCTTCATTCATTCATCCATTCACTCATTCTGTAAAGGTTCACTGAGCACCCACTATGTGCCAGGCATGTCTCAAGGCCTTGTGAACTGCTCAGTGATCAAAAGCAACAGCAATGCCTGCCCTCCTGGAGCTTATATTCAGGTGTTGTTTACAAGTAGATAAGAACTGTGGGGCCGTTTATAGAGACAAGTGAACAAGGAACTGTAGAACAGAAATAACTCTTCTGCTAGGAAGACTTAGAAGGGGTGAATTCTTAGCTTGGGCCTCCGAGATGAGGAGCCCACCAGGCAGAAGTTGGGACAGTCACTGCAGACTGGAGAGCACAGGGTGGAGCAGAGAGCTGCAGAAAGTCTGTCCCTGAGCAGCTTTTACATCCCAGCTCCAAGACAACTTGAGAAACTCAACACGGCAAGAGTGGCTTAATGAAGATTAAATCACAAGATTTTTGCATGCAAAGAGATTTAAAAGTATAGTTGTTTTCACAAATATCTGTGAGGTCTATATTAGTTTTCTTGAAGAGCAAAATTCCTAGTTACAGATCATTCATACCTCAAGGTAAGTATCATAATCCAAATACAAAAACAGCAATAGAAACTTTTTAAGGTTTAAGTCTTTTTCACAGATAATATCTCAGTCAAGACTAACAAAACCTTCTGATGAAGTACAGCAGTTATCTCCATTTTAGAGATATGGAAACCAAAGCTCAAATAAGGTAAGTCACTTACATACTCCCTGCCTAGTAAATGGCTAAGCTAGACCTTAAACTTGGGCTTTTACTGTAATACTGTCCTCTTTTTACTAGACTGGAATTTAGTGCCAATTTAAGGGTTTTTACAAGATAACAGGGAAGTGCTCTCACAGAGCAATATATCACAAGTGCTATTGGTCTTTGGGAGAAATCTATACATATCTACTGTGTGCACTTAGCAGAAAAAGAGAAAGGTCCAGGGAATAGGGTAGTCAGCAATCAGCAAACACACAAAGTCACACCGTCAGCATAATTATTTCCTTAAAAAGTTGCCTTCCCCCTCATTATCAAAGATCCAAAAACTCACCCATCCCACCCTTTCAGTTCAGTTCAGTCGCTCAATAGTGTCCGACTCTTTGGGATCCCATGAACCGCAGCACCCCAGGCCTCCCTGTCCATCACCAATTCCTGGAGTCTACCCAAACCCACGTGCATTGAGTCGGTGATGCCATCCAACTATCCAATCCTCTGTTGTACCCTTCCCCTCCTGCCCTCAATCTTTCCCAGCATCAGGGTCTTTTCAAATGAGTCTGCTCTTCGTATCAGGTCGCCCAAATATTGGAGTTTTAGCTTCAAAATCAGTCCTTCCAATGAACACCCAGGACTAATCTCCTTTAGGATGGATTGGTTGGATCTCCTTGCAGTCCTACCCTTTACCCCTGAACATACCTGGAAGCGTCCTCCCCACTGAAATGGCTGCTCTAGCTCAATGCTGTGTAATCATGCTGTCACTACGTTTACACAAAAATTCAACCACTGCCCCCAGATCCTAGAACCATCACCGTGTCTGGCAAAAGTTAGCAGAAGAATGGAATTATTATAAATTTTGAACAAGTGGAGACAGAAAGGTAAAAAAATGAACAGCTAAATAAATAAATTTTAGAAACAGGTTAAATAATGTTAGGAGATTGAAATACAGCACAGGATAATAAAAACTGTGAAGATAATTAAGAGATAAAATTTGAGAACAGAATAAAAGAGAAAACTGTGGGCAGACTGGTCAATCTGCTGTCACTGCTTAAAAGAAAGTCCATTCTCCATTGCCAGCTGTGTTCTTCAAGGGGGCTCTCAGAACTTGAGACACCCCTTCAGTAGGAAACATGGCCCTAAGCACTAAAATCTCTCACTTGACAAGCAACTCAAAGGACTTGTATATTGGAGCCGTGTCTCTGGCTCCAAGCTGAAGAGCGGGGATCTAAGGCCAAAAGAGGCAAGGCTGTAGAGAGAAGGGGGTATGTGGGTCAGGATTCTCTGCCAGATCCAGGAATCTGCCACCAAAGCTGGTGTCCAAATAGAGTCCAGGGCTGGAAGCCAGGTGGAGAGTCCCAGGTAAGCCCACGTGGAGGGGACTGAGGTCAGAATAAGGCAGGCTGGCAGGCAGAGGACAAGAGAAAACAAAGGTGTGTTCTCACTCCAGGAGTTGGAGGCCATGAATATCAACTAGGAGGCTGAGCAACAGAAGTGAGGATCCTAGAGTAAGTGCCAGAAACTAGCTTCCCAAGGGAGACAGGCATGAAGGAGGGAAGGACTAGGGGTCTGGGGTGGTTAGCAGATGAAAACTCTGCTATATAAAATGGATAAACAGGTCCTACTGTATAGCACAAAGAACTATATTCAACACCCTGTAATAAATCATAATGGAAAAGAACATGAAAAAGATTGTATATATATTGTTGTTGCTGTTGTTGTTGTTCAATTGCCCAGTCGTGTCCGACTCTTTGCTACCCTATGGACTTCGGCATGCCAGGCCTCCCTGTCCCTCACCATTTCCAAAGTTTGCCCATGTTCATGTCCATTTCATCAGTGATGCCATCCAGCCATCTCATCCTCTGACACCGTTCTCCTTCTGCCCTCAATCTTTCCCAGCATCAGTGACTTTTCCAATGAGTTGCCTGTTTGCATCAGATGACCAACATCCTGGAACTTCGGCTTCAGTACATATAGATGTATGCTACATACATACAGGAGAAGGAAATGGGAACCCACTGCAATATTCTCACCTGGGAAATCCCATGGACAGAGGAGCCTGGCAGGCTATAATCTCTATGGTCGCAAAGAGTCAGCCATGACTCTAAACAACAAACAATACATATGTATAACTGAATCATTTTGCTGTACAGCAGAAATGAGCACAAATCGTAAATCAACTATACTTCAATAAAAAATAAATTACAAAAAAGAAACTAGCTTGTTCCCAAATCCTTCAGAGCCACTGATACTCCCATCACCAGCTCCACCCTCAGCACCATCATAACTGTCGCCATTACCGACATCACCCACATGAGCGCCTCCATCTCCATCACCATCAGCATCACTACCATCACCTCCACCCAACGCGATCAGCAATCACCATCCTATTGTCACCACCATCACACGACCAACCACCTTCACCACCATCATCCTGATCCTCACTTCCAACACACCACCATCACCACTGACGTCACCACCCATACCATCCTCACCACCAGCATCACTACCGCCGGCCATGTCATCAATGTGACCACCATCCCTTTAGGACATCCCCTCCACAAGCACAGAGGGAGTGGCAGAGGCTTCAAACTGGCAGCCTTCCTCACCAGTCTCCGAACACTGAAGGCAGCAACTTTGGATACAAACGATGGCCATTACCCAACTTACAAAGCAGAACCGCTATAGTTGGTTGTGGTTTTAAATAAAATAATTTTCATCCAGGATATACACATATCCTGATGTGAACAGCCAACTCTCTGGAAAAGACCCTGACGCTGGGAAAGATTGAAGGCAAAAGGAGACGAGGGTGGCAGAAGATGGATGGTTGGATAGCATCACTGACTCAATGGACATGAACTTGGGCAAATTTCAGGAGACAGTGAGGGACAGGGAAGCCTGGTGTGTCGCAGTCCACGGGGTCACAAAAAGTTGGACACAACTTAGGGACTGAACAACAACACATGTATATTATCTCACTTCTTAAAATTCTCACAACACCCTAGGAAGCAGGCATGGCTACCCCCATTTTGTGAGTGCAGAAGATGAACCTCGAGGACAGCAGTATTTGCACAAGGTTACACAGGTAGAAGGCGACAGAGCTGGGTCCCACTTCCACCCACGGCTTCCATGAGCAGTGTCGCTGGGTCACCTCTCTAAAGAAAATGAAGACAGAGCTGAGTCCTCAAGGGACCCTCTGGCAGTGGAAGAGGCCTACATACATACCGTTTCAAAACAAGCTAAGAAATGCTCTGACTGCACTAAGAGAGGAAGAAACTCATTCTTCCGGGGGGTGAGGGAGAAGGCTTTCCGGAGGATGTGACATTTATGCAAGCAGGGAGAAAAGGAGTGGGAGTTCACCAGGGGAGAGCATTCCAGGTGGAGACCCAGCACTCGCGGGCTCTGCTGTTCCCACGTCTGACCTCTGGCCGGACAGAGAGCCTCGTCTCAGATCTAGTCCAACTGCCAACCTTGTCTCTTCACACCCACCCAGCCACACACACAGACCCCTGTCTCAGCCCTGTCCTCACTGTGGCTCAAAACCCAGAGTCCAACATATCTGGCCGCCTCCCAAGAGAGCCTGGGATGAAAGGATCTGGTGGGTAGGAACTCAGGCTTCCAGGACAGGGCACCAGGCATCAGACCAAAGCATCAGCCACAAGGAGACTGAAAGCTGAGGCCCCGTGCTGGTCAGTTGGGACTGAACAAGAGGCTTCTTTAGATGCCCTTTCTTTGCACAGACACTGTCCTGAAGCAAATCCCTGATGGAGTGTCCCGATGAAACAAGTATGACAGCAAAACAACTGCTTATCTGCAGGTCACCAAGCTGCAGCTGGCATCCCTGATACCAGGCCACACAGCTCAGTGCTCAGGGTACACATTCTGCCATGAGGTCTTTAGGGGAAAGCAGATTAGGAAGGGAATTGCTCAAAGTTAGGCGTGCCACGGTAGGGACCAAGGTCGGATGTGACCACAACTGCTTTAGTTTTTTTCCAGGCCAAAAACATTGTAGCTGTGTCTCTGGACTTGAAACTATGGGTCCCCACATCCATCTGTGTGTGTGTGTGTGTCCACATCCATCTGTGTGTGTGTGTGTGTGTGTGTGTGTGTGTAAGATTTGTTTATTTAGCTGAGCTACGTCTTTGTTGCTGCACATGGGCTTTTCTCTGGCTACAGTGAGAGATGGCTATGCTCTCATTACAGAGCACGGGCTTCTCACTGCGGGGGCTTCTCTTATTGCAGAGCATGGGCTCTCTGCCCTTTAGCTTCAATAGTTGCAGCTTGCGGGCTCGCTAGTTGCGGCTCTCCGGCTCTGGAGCCCTGGCTCAGTAGTTGTGACATGGACATCGTGGCTCCATGTCATGTAGGATCTTCCCGGACCAGGGATCAAACCAGTGTCTCCTGCATTGCAAGATGGATTCTTAACCTCTGGACGCACTAGGGAAATCCCAGCTGTGTGTTTTTCAGTAAATCCCAAACTACTTTCTGAGTAGATTGATCCCTAGACCACCCCCTAAGCCTTCTTTTTGGAACCATGTCCTTCTCAGAGACCTTAGCTCTTAAAAGAAAACTATCCTCAAGTCTATCCTTAGCACTACTTCTCCCTTAACTGACAACAGGGACTCAGTGCTACTCAGATTCTTACCCAGCTACTGAATCTCCAAATCACTGTCACTCTACTCACTCACCACTCAGTTTTATGAAGCACTTATTACGTGCCAGATGCGTCCTCTGTTCATATCCTTGTCATGGCATTGTCTGTGCAATGACAAGGATATGCCAGTTCCCTGACTTTTTTGGAGCTTCTATTCCAGCAAAGATTGACAGGAATGAATAAGGTGAAAGAAAATGACACTTAAAAGGTGATTTCTGATAGTAAAAGGAAGCGACAGCAGGTAAGCATGGAAGGAGGGGTGAGGGGAGCTGTCTCATAAGGCTCCCAGAGGAGGTCTCTCTAAGAAAATAATGTTCGGACTGAGATGGGAAGAATGCGAAGGAGCCAGCCAAGTAAAGACGGGGGGAAGGAGCACACTCCTGGACAAGAAAGCAGAAGTGCAAAGGCCCAGAAACAGGATTAATCCAGCCTTATCAAAGTACACAAAGCCAGCCAGGAATGGGGGGAGGGTGGGGGGCAGACTAGCAAGCAGGAGAGCTGAAGATGAAATAAGAGACTGTGTCAGGAGTCAGATCATTAAAGAGCCTTATAGACCACAATAAGGAATTCAGATTATACTTTAACACAACTGGAATCCATTGGAGGGTTTAAAAGAGGGGAATGGCATGATCTGATTTCCTTTTTTAAAAAGAAAGATTTAAACAACTTCTGGAAGTTGTGTGGAGAATGGATCTGGTGATGAATGGAAGTGGGGGAACTAAGTAGACCCAATGAAATAAGGCTGGCTCAAAGTAGGAACTTGAGTGATGATGGCAGGAGAGATGCAGAGACGTGGATGGACTCAAGAGGCTTTTGAGATAGAAGTGACTAGAAGAATATTTTGGGATGATCGTCTTCAGAATATGCAACAGTGATTTTTATGAATCCTCTTAGATGCCTCTGGAACTGCTGCAGGGGCATGAGGAGAGAGTGGTCCAGATACAAGCGCCCCTGTCAATCAAAGCATCTCCAAATATGCTGACTGCCAAGAACGACAACTGCAATTTCCTTAGGAAAAAAAGGATTTTTTTATGGTAAAACCAAACTTGGAAAACCACTATTGTGATAAGACAGTCTGCTTAGCTGTCCCCAATATCCTTTCTCTCTATTTTTCCAGAAATAGAGCTGTCGCAATTTTTAGCCCTCACACAGCTACTCAGCTAGAGACCACATTTCTCAGCATCCTTTGAAGCTAGGTGTGGCCTCAAGACAAAGTTCAGGCCAATGAGTTGTGAGCAAAAGAAGTATGTTTAACTTCTAGGTCACTCCCTTAAAAATGAAGGTACTTATTCTCTTATTTCCCTTTTGATCTGCCAAGGAAATGGTGACAACGGTAGCAGCCACACTGGGCCCAAAGATGGAATCTGCATGCTGAGAATGGCGGAGCTGACCCACCAGCCTGAGTCCTTGGACCCTGATCTCTTGGAAGAAAGCCCTCTATCTGCCTGAGTGGCCCACCAAACTCTGGACTCATAAGTAACAAACAAATACATATGACATCTTTTGATTTCAGAGTTACAGCAGTTCAGCGTATACCCAGGCAGTTTTGATAGCTAGTATATGATCCACCATGTATCTCGTTCCCTCTTTTGCAGTTAACAGAAACATTCCAGATAGTGGCCGCTTCACTGGTGTAAGAACAACTGTGAGCAAGCCCTCAGATAACCCAGGAGATAGACGGAAGGTAAGTGAAGAATAAGCCTTTGCTGTTGTAGCTGTTGCTGTCTGGAGAAAGCTTTATTACAGCAGCATCATCTAACCTATTCTTACTANTGTTGCTTCCTGACCTGCATATAGTTTTCTCAAGAGGAAGGTCAGGTGGTCTGGTAGTACCATCTCTTTCAGAATTTTCCACTGTTTATTGTGATTCTAGCCCATAAATAGCTATACTATTAGCTGCTTAATAAATCATATGAAAAAGTATGGATGAAAATGCTTCTTGAACGGAGAGAATAGAGTATGTCCTGCAAGGTGAGGGATCTGGGGAGACTTTATAAAGAGACTATTTAAAAATATTACTTCATTCTATCCTCATTAATCTTTGAGGTAGGTACTGTTCTCATTCCAGTTAGGTTCAGAGAGACTAGGTGATCAAGGGAGCACAACCAGCCCACAGCAGTGCCAGGATTCAGACCCGGGTTTGCTTGACTCCAAGCTGATGCTCTTAAAAACTCTGCCTTAAAGGCCATGAAACAAGAGCATATCAGGGCTAAGTACCAGTGTGAACAGAACCACTGGGGCAGAGGGATATACACCCAGAAGAGAAAAAAAATTCAACTTGACTAGCAGACACCCTGGGCTTCCCTCATAGCTCAGTTGGTAAACAATCCACCTGCAATGCAGGAGACCCTGGCTCAATTCCTGAATTGGGAAGACCCCTGGAGAAGGGAAAGGCTACCCACTCCAATATTCTGGCCTGAAGAAGTCCATGGACTGTGTAGTCCATGGGATCACAAAGAGTCAGACACAACTGAGTGACTTTCACTTTCAGCAGACACCCAAGTGGAGGGGGCAGTTTTAGAAGAGATCAGGGCACAAGGAAGACTGGGACAGAAATCTGGAAAGCAGATCGCTCAGTCCAACACTTAAAAAATACTACAAATAATGAGTAGTCTTGATAGCAGAAATTCAGAAAATTACAAAACAAATGTAAGAAGCAAAGAAGAAATTAAAATTCATGCATATTCCCACCACCCAGTGGACATCCCATTATATCAGTTCAAACTGCAGGGAGATCAAACCAGTCAATCCTAAAGGAAATCAACCCTGAGTATTGAGTGGAAGGACTGATGCTGAAGCTACAATACTTTGACCACCTGATGTGAGGAGCTGACTCATTGGAAAAGCCCCTGATGATGGGAAAGATTGGAGATAGGAGGAGAAGGGGCCAATAGAGAACACGATGGTTGGATCATATCACTAACTCGATGGGCATGAGTTTGGGCAACCTCTGGGAGATAGCAAAGGTCAAGGAAGCCTGGCATGCTGCAGTTCATGCGGTCACAAAGAGTTGGACACAACTTAGCGACTGAACAGCAAGATTTCCAGACCATGTGTGCGTACACCCACACTTATAATATTTCTTGTGAAAACACAGCCATATCTGTTTTTTAATTTTTCTCAATATGTGTGTAGTTCACTTTTCATTTCATCTCCCCTCCCCACCCTCCACACTTTCTGTCAATTTTTTTTTCAGTCTCTTTTACTGGTTTCTCCTTGTCTCTGGGTCTTTTGGAGTTTAAACATTGGAATTCCTTGGGGGTTTAGTCTCAGAAATAGTTTCCTTTCTCTAATTCCTAGGTCATTACATCCATTTTCGAGGTGTCAAAAAAAAAAAGTCATACCAATGCCCCTTCCATTTATATCTCCTATGAAGACCTATCTGTAGAATTTCAATATCAGATGCTTATTAAATATCTCTTTTTGAATTTCTACCAAGTATTAAGGTGGTGCTGATGGTAAAGAACCTGCCTGCCGGTTCAGGTAGATGAAAAGATGTGGGCTTAATCCCTAGATAGATAAGATCCTCTGGAGGAGGAATTGGCAACCCATTCCAGTATTCTTGCCTGGGGAATCTCATGGAAGAGGAACCTGGTGGGCTACAGTCCACGGGGTCACAAAGAGTCGCATGCATTAAAAATTGCTGTATTAAAAAACTGAATTTTGGTTATCTCCACCCAAATCTGTTCTTCTACAGTTTTCTGTCAACATGACACCATCTTTTGTTTGATCAACCTGAAACCTTAGTGTCCTCATTGATTCTTCTCTTTCCTTTGTAGCCCCAGTCAGATCTGAGAGCAAACACTTCCACTCCATGGTCGAGATAGATTCAGAATCCTGTCAGTTCTCGACCACCTATACTACCATCTCCCTAAGCCAAGCCACTGTCCTCTCTCCCGCCTGAATTACTGCAGCAGTTTCCCTGGTGCTTCCTTGGTTCTGCCTCTGCACCCATATTCTTGTTGAAGAGTTGGTCATCTGTGTCCCTCCTCTGTTAAAAACTCCTTGAACAGTTGGTCATTGTCTGTCCCTCCTCTGCTGAAAATTCTTCCAGAAAGTCACTTTCACACAGATTTAAAGCCAACGTCTTTTAAAGTCCAAAAAGGCTTTGGCCATCCCTCTAGCTCTCAGATCTCCCTTCTTCCTCTCTCCCCAGTTTTACTTCACTTCAGTCACTCTGCCCTTCTTGCTGTCTCTCAGCACACCAAGTATAAGCCTGCCTCAGGGACTTAGCCTTTACTTTTTTTAACCTGGAATTTTTGTTCCCTCGATATTTGCATAACTCATTTTCTTTCACCAATTTTGCAGTTTAAACTTCTTTGGCTACCTTAAAAATTTTTCTTTTTCACATCTCTTGATCCTTCCTGCCTTCTCTCCCTGCATTACCGTTTCTCTGTAATCTTCATTACTGTGTAGCAGACAGTATTTTACATCCCTACCTTGTTTGACAAACCACCTTGGGTTACAGGATCCAGCGAGGATGTGAGTTTGTGTCTTCTTTGTCTACAATTGAATCCTCTGCAACTAGAAGAGTGCTTATTACAGAACAGTAACTTAATAAAGACTGACTAGATGAATGAGTGATGCTGTCAGAGTTAGGATATATTCTACTGATCTATTTGGAATTTATGCTCTATTAATTTCTTGTAGTTTGGAAGCACATGGGATGACTTGTTGCCTAACTATATAATATACTGAGTCATAACACAGTTCTGTCAAATTTCTAAGTCATAATTTATTTCAAAGTATATTGCATAGGCCAAAAAGTTTGTTTGGATTTTTCCATAAGATATAACAGAAGAACCTGAACAAACTTTTTGCCAACCCAATACTTTCCAAGTATCGGAGGCTGATAGCTAGTGTCAGTAACATACAGTCCCTGTGTGTATTCAAGGCAGATGATGAGGCAATCATTGATTTATCATCTGGCAGGTCACAATCTAGTAGTCGATGCCAAGACAATAAAAATACATTTGTGCTAGATAGTCATATACTTCTGTACCTTCTATGTGCTGATTCATCACTCTCTAGTTTTTAAGCAAACTCCTGTTAGATTCTATGTCCCTTGGAAGTTCAAACTATGTTGGATGGCCTCTCTCATTTTTCATGGACTTTGGAAATAAACTCTTTTGAAAGAAGGGTCAGTAATATGACCAGGGATGATACAGAGAGTATGTTATAGAGTTATTAGGTGAAGACATGAATTCTAGCTCCACCACTCTTTAAGTGATTGGCTTGTTTTTAAGTTACCAAAACCTATTATGTCATTAGGAAAATAGAGATAATAAAATAATACCTATGTCTCTGGGTTATTATAAGGATTTTTGATATACACACAACACATACAAAGGCATACCCACATACATACCTAGATATACAGTGTACATAGTATATAATTTGTGGGAATGAGAAAAAGAGAGCCTTGTATATGTCTGCCCTTATAAAGTGCTCAGGAAACTCTCGTCTTCTCTGACATCATATGTTCTTTCTTTTTCTGCTTACTTCCTGAGCCGCCTGCTTTACCACAACCTTGCCTCTTTGTGGGACTTACTTTTCAGCCACACTTTTTCTTTGTTTATACTTGGTCTTCCCTGGTGGCTGAGATGGTAAAGCGTCTGCTTATAATGCACCTGGGTTCGATCCCTGGGTTGGGAAGATCCCCTGAAGAAGAAAATGGCAACCCGCTGCAGTACTCTTACCTGGAAAACCCCATGGATGGAGGAGCCTGGTAGGCTACAGTCCATGGGGTCGCAAAAAGTAGGATATGACTGAGCGACTTCACTTTCACTTTCGTACTTGCTCTTCAGGTTATATTACTCGTTACAAAAGATTTACAGATTGGTGACCCTTAATTTACATCTGTAACTCAAAATGCTTCTCTCGGTCCAGCCTTATATATCTACTTTCTTCTTCGATAGCTATACTTGGGTGCTTCCAAAGCATCTCAAAATTAACATGTTCAAAAGAAAAATCATTGTTTTCCTTTGCTTTCATCTGTTTCTGTTCTAGTTGATCCTATCTCTCTTAATAGTATCCCGAATATACCAGTTTTATAGACTCAAAACCCGGGAGTAGACCCTAATTCCCATCTACCTTACCCAGATCCAATCCATCAGCAAGTCCAGTTGATTCTACTTGCTTAAGATATCTGACTGTGTCCACTTCTCTCCATATCCATTGTCACCATCACAGCCAAGTCATTATCATCTCTTACCTAGAGTACCATGTCTCCTTATCAAGTCCACTATCCAGAACAATGAGCAGCTAGCTCTGACAGTCTTTTCTAAGGCTTTATTGTGCCAGTCATTTGTTTATACCTCCTCAGTGGCTTTCTGTTGCACTTATGCTGCAAATTCCTTTTAAGGGCCTATCAGACTCTACATGGTCTGGCCCTTTCTTATCTCTCCAATCTCATTTTGTACCACAGTTGGCACTCACGCTTTATGTTCTAGCCATGCTTTTCACATGACTGACTTAGTTTCATTCTTCATTTTATTGTTTGCATTCATCAGGTTCCAGCTAAAGTCAGGTTTTAGTGTACTCATCTGTAATCTCCATGAGTGTGGTAAGCATGTGCACCCTGTTCTCTCTTGAATATTTGATTCCCAGGAAACAGTCATAGCATGGGATATATGTTCAATGAGTTAATGAATAAATGCCTGGTGTTTGATGAATGCTTGATAAAAGATAATAAGGGTAATCATCAGTGCAGTTCACTGCACTTCTTTGTTACGTTAGTCTCTCCCACGCCATAGTTAATAGATAGTCATTGAATGAGTTAAATAATTTAGCCTATCATGAGAAGATTATACATATATATATATGTATATATATATATATATGTATATACATATGTATTCTCTCTCAGTACATGGGGCTTGCTGGAAGTAACTAATAAATACATGAGACTGGTATTTTAAATTCATTAGTTTGATGTGCTGCTTCTAGCTTCACATCACTTTGATGTTCTTACATAATAAAAATGAGCCCTGTTTCCTCACTAGATTTGCTCACCAACATTCTGGATTTAATTAGAGATTGTGATTGCTTTTACTTCAGATTTTTTCTGTCTGCAGTAGAATTCACATGATCATGAGAATAAGCATTGGTCCCCGAGTCTTTGCTAAGTAAAGTGAAGGGAAAGCTTGAGAATATTCAGATAATTTCGCAGTGACAAAATGTCTTTGCTTCCTTCCCCCCTTGCTTACAGTGCCCACTTCCATACCAAAGCTAATTTTCCCCTTAAATATTGCTAAAAATCTAGTTGTTCTGGAACATCTAGCTATTTTGATGACAGGTGTGTGTGTGTGTGTGTGTGTGTGTGTGTGTGTTTGGCAATATATAGAGGAAGACTTTCTTTGTTGCCATAGGAGCCAGTGGAAGGAAATGGTGAAAATGAAGGTGAGAGTGATTAGAAATGTGATTCAGGTTATATTCATTTTGTGTCTGGACTAGAATTTTTGCAGATCTGATGAGTTTTGAAAATCATTAGTATTCTTGAAGAAGCATCATAATTACATAAATTCCTGAAGCAACATCACCTGTCTTTGAAAGGTGATGATTAGGGAGTTAGTCACTTTAAAACAATTTGAGATCCTTGGCTGGAGGAGTGGATATCTTACAAAATAAGTCTCTTAAACAACCCTTTAAATAAAACAAATCACCAATCTGTCCGTTCTTTTTTTACAATCATGCTAGAATTTGCTGTAGGCAACCTGGGACAATTTTTTCTTCCTCCCAGGAGTTTAAACTGAATTAGATGACTGACTGTATTCATAGCTGTCTTAAGTTTCTACTTAAAGTGTAGTTCTATGTACTCTTCCTTCCAGCCCTTTGAGTCTTCATGATGTGGAAATTTTTCCTGAATCAGGAGTAAAGGACTGATTACTGTCAATTTTATTACAGGACTTTGTAATTACTTTGCAGACTCTGGAGAACTGAGTGGGTTGCCAGAGAATTTTCTGTCCTCACCACCTAGCCACCAAATGCCCTTGGAAATTTAATAACAGAAAAAAAATCACCTCTTGAATTTATATAGCCCTTTTCAATATACAAAACATTTGCATAGCTGGTATCTTATATTAATTCCCATAAGGGCAGCCTAGCACATGTTATCCCCATTTTTCAGATGACAAGATTCTGGTGCTGAGAGGTTAAAACAATTTAGTAACAGTTCCTAGTAGCAGAACTGGAATTTGAATATTATTTTCTGCAAAAGTTGGTACCCATTTCACTATGCCTATGTACTTGGGGTTGCTTTTCTTTGTAAATCTTCCACACCTCCTCCTCCTATCCTNCACTCAGTTTTATGAAGCACTTATTACGTGCCAGATGCGTCCTCTGTTCATATCCTTGTCATGGCATTGTCTGTGCAATGACAAGGATATGCCAGTTCCCTGACTTTTTTGGAGCTTCTATTCCAGCAAAGATTGACAGGAATGAATAAGGTGAAAGAAAATGACACTTAAAAGGTGATTTCTGATAGTAAAAGGAAGCGACAGCAGGTAAGCATGGAAGGAGGGGTGAGGGGAGCTGTCTCATAAGGCTCCCAGAGGAAGTCTCTCTAAGAAAATAATGTTCGGACTGAGATGGGAAGAATGCGAAGGAGCCAGCCAAGTAAAGACGGGGGGAAGGAGCACACTCCTGGACAAGAAAGCAGAAGTGCAAAGGCCCAGAAACAGGATTAATCCAGCCTTATCAAAGTACACAAAGCCAGCCAGGAATGGGGGGAGGGTGGGGGGCAGACTAGCAAGCAGGAGAGCTGAAGATGAAATAAGAGACTGTGTCAGGAGTCAGATCATTAAAGAGCCTTATAGACCACAATAAGGAATTCAGATTATACTTTAACACAACTGGAATCCATTGGAGGGTTTAAAAGAGGGGAATGGCATGATCTGATTTCCTTTTTTAAAAAGAAAGATTTAAACAACTTCTGGAAGTTGTGTGGAGAATGGATCTGGTGATGAATGGAAGTGGGGGAACTAAGTAGACCCAATGAAATAAGGCTGGCTCAAAGTAGGAACTTGAGTGATGATGGCAGGAGAGATGCAGAGACGTGGATGGACTCAAGAGGCTTTTGAGATAGAAGTGACTAGAAGAATATTTTGGGATGATCGTCTTCAGAATATGCAACAGTGATTTTTATGAATCCTCTTAGATGCCTCTGGAACTGCTGCAGGGGCATGAGGAGAGAGTGGTCCAGATACAAGCGCCCCTGTCAATCAAAGCATCTCCAAATATGCTGACTGCCAAGAACGACAACTGCAATTTCCTTAGGAAAAAAAGGATTTTTTTATGGTAAAACCAAACTTGGAAAACCACTATTGTGATAAGACAGTCTGCTTAGCTGTCCCCAATATCCTTTCTCTCTATTTTTCCAGAAATAGAGCTGTCGCAATTTTTAGCCCTCACACAGCTACTCAGCTAGAGACCACATTTCTCAGCATCCTTTGAAGCTAGGTGTGGCCTCAAGACAAAGTTCAGGCCAATGAGTTGTGAGCAAAAGAAGTATGTTTAACTTCTAGGTCACTCCCTTAAAAATGAAGGTACTTATTCTCTTATTTCCCTTTTGATCTGCCAAGGAAATGGTGACAACGGTAGCAGCCACACTGGGCCCAAAGATGGAATCTGCATGCTGAGAATGGCGGAGCTGACCCACCAGCCTGAGTCCTTGGACCCTGATCTCTTGGAAGAAAGCCCTCTATCTGCCTGAATGGCCCACCAAACTCTGGACTCATAAGTAACAAACAAATACATATGACATCTTTTGATTTCAGAGTTACAGCAGTTCAGCGTATACCCAGGCAGTTTTGATAGCTAGTATATGATCCACCATGTATCTCGTTCCCTCTTTTGCAGTTAACAGAAACATTCCAGATAGTGGCCGCTTCACTGGTGTAAGAACAACTGTGAGCAAGCCCTCAGATAACCCAGGAGATAGACGGAAGGTAAGTGAAGAATAAGCCTTTGCTGTTGTAGCTGTTGCTGTCTGGGGAAAGCTTTATTACAGCAGCATCATCTAACCTATTCTTACTAACACATTCTGGTTGAAAATAACCGCTCTAAAATCTTACCTGGATTACATGAGTCAGAAAACCATATCCATCAGCTGAGGAGATTTGAAAAATACTGATGCCTGAGTCCTATACCCAGAAATCCTGATTTAATGAGGCTGGAGTGCAGCCTAGCATGGGGATTTTTATAAACTTCCCTGGTGATTCTAATATGCAGACAAGGTTGAGAATTACAGACATCTTGTGGATGATACAGCAATGGCTCCACATAAATGCTTTATTGAACTGGACTCCAGCATGATGAGAGACATTATATAGTGAAGGATGTTATTAAAAAAAAAAAAAAGACTCTAGAATCATGATAAGGTGTCATCACAGCAGGGTTTAATTTACTGTCTTACACAGTCTCAACTCCATGAGCAATTTCTCCTAGTCTCAGAGTGGGAAGTATTTGTGCTTCTCCTAAACAAAAAATTTGCTTTTGCCCTTGGACACTGTAAATCCTGTAAATGACCTTGCTTTCCTCTCTGAGTAGGTCCTAAAAGGTCAAACTGGAGGCCCCCAACTAAGTGACTCAGATTTCACCGGCATACCGTTTTAGCCTTGATCTTCGCTTCAGTTCATTTTCTTCACTTGTGCTATCACACAAGCTAACGTAAGTCATTTCCAGAACAAGCCAGGATATAAATATATTTTTAAAATAATAAATAAGGAGCATGTGCCACTGACTGGAAAAGGGACAAAAAGGAAAACAATCAAGTGCAGCAGCTTACCTGACTCAATTACATGAAGTTCTATAAAAATATCCAGCAAAGTCTATTTATTAAATAGAGTTACTTAAACACAGAAATTCCTGCCTTGTGTACTGGAATATGGGGAGCCATGCTGAACTACAGATGCTCAATACTCTTCCTCTGTGAAAGGAGGAATAAGCAGGAAGATGGGTATTGAAAGCTCCTAATGCAGTGTTTTCAAATGCTAAGAATCAATCTTGTGGTTCCACTCACCTTCAGCAAAATTTCCATATGACAGCTTCTGTTAGTCTTTATTATAGATTTAAAGCCCCATTAGCAAGCCGTGCGCTTCCTGGTGGCTGTAATTATGGTAATAACAGGAGCTACACTACTCCTCCGTGGACTTCCTCTTAATAGCTTCCAGGACGCACATCTTCCAACCATCTCATCACATTTCACAAATGTCTCATTCTTGACAACCCACTCTATTTGCTGAAGATCCTCTCAGGCTGGATGCATATGCCTGAAAGAGTTATAAATTCCAACTCCATCCAAAATTATCTTTCCTCTTGTCTCTTCACATCATCTCTTTGCTATATTCTACAAAGAATGTCTTCATCCAATACTTTCAAATAAAATATGTTATTGAATGACCCCATGTTTTACAAGTTCGTCTCAGCAGCAAAGTGTCATTGGACTTCCACAAAAACTACAGGATATAGTGTTTTCTACCAAGATTCATGAAATGACAACACACACGTGCAGACCCAGGCACAAAGCTCTGTAATACTAGAGCTTGAGATCCCTTAGTTCATCCCACTCAACCTGCATTTTACAGACAGGAAAACTGAGGCCTTGAGAAATATTAATTCAGGTAGTCGCTCTGTATTAATACTTGGATGGTGTCCCATAAATTCACTGTGTAGTCAATTATTTGAAAGTTGGTACATATTTTTTCATTAAGAAACAATGTTACGACAGAACATTAGACTCTCTACAAAATTACAATTAGGATGGATGGTGATGATGATAACACAATCATGTGAATGTGCTTAATATCACTTAACTGTACACTGAAACATGATTATGATGGTAAATTTTGTTAATGTATTAAACACAATTTTTAAAAAGATTCTTATTTAACCCACTAAGTGGATGAAATGTGGCACAAAGAGAAGAAGGAAGAGAAGCAAGAAATCCCACCACCTTTCCTGGGTCCACCTGAGAGTCCCTCCTCGAGTAAGTCTGATTAATCACATCTCCAATGTCCATTTTCCCCTTCATCTACCACTAGCTCCCAAATTCCCGTAGGGACCTGCTCCTCCCCATTCTCAGCCTTAGTGGGGCTGACTCCAATCTCATCTCCATCAGTGGTCAACCACTACTAGTCCCCTGGCCGCAGTGCTGGTTACGAGCCATTTTAAGACAAGAAGATCCAGGAACTGTGCGTGCCTATTGTATTATGTTTCAGAGGGTGGGTGGTATCTCCAAAAACAGGCAAACGAAACTCTTGCCTCTCTGCTGGAGCTACTGTAAGAGAGGCCAGCTTGTCCTCTAAACATGGGTGAACGGGAAACCCGGGACCACTGTAGCCACTGCTGCCACCATGACAGATGCCAGACCAAGGCTTGAGCCAGCACACAGAACGGAGCGCAGCAAAGCACACGGTGCTGAAAGAACTTCAGAGAAAGGGAACAGAAGGCCTGGCGAAGTCACGAACTTCTGGAACAAGCCGTACCTGAAGCTAGCACCACCTACCTCTGAAGCTAGCACGACCTACCCCTGAACCTTTCACTGGCATAAGCCAACAATTCTATATTTCACCTTAGCCAATTGCACTGAGTTTCTGTCTCTTTGCAACTGAAAGATTCCCAACTGATACAGTTCCAGAACAAAGTTTGAAACAGACGAAGTGTGATCTCCATTCACTTCCCTTTCTGAAACCATCTCCCACCAGCCACTGTTTTTCTCTCTAGGCACCAAATGCCCTCCTTCTGTCCCAAGGTCTCTTCTGATACCCAATCCAGGCCTGTACTAACTACCAAAGTGCTTTAGACCCCAGTATAACCTTCCTCTTTCCTCTTATTTTTCCTATTCCATGCCCCCATTCAAATTCATAAGACAAACATAAAGCAAAATATAAAAATCATTATGCATATATCAGATATGTATGTGTTTATAAGACGAATAGGAGATTCAAAGTTTGTCTCTGTTTACATCAGTATGTGCAGGTCAATACGTATGCCTGGGTGGGAGTGTCACTGTTAGAAGCAAGTTTTGTGTGCAGCCCTGGCGCAGAGGCAGATTGATACCTGTTTCCCAGTGTAACCTACCAAAGGAGAGATGCTGGCTGAAAGCACAGAGCTGGACATGTGAGATGCAGGGCACAGCAAGTGTCACTCCAGGGCCCAGGGTTCAGAGTGGGACCCAGGGATGAGGAAGTCTGGAACACAGCTTGTCCAGAGAAGCTGAAGAGTATAGTGCTATTTGTCACCTTTGAGATTTTGCTAGAGAAGCAGCATCTTAGTAAGAAGGAGGCAGGGTCCTCACAGATAAGCAACCTCCAGCAGGAGGAATCTCCTTCAAAGGCTTGTGGCAGCCAAGGTCAATCAGGGATAGACCTGTGTGCACCCCCTGGTCTCAGAAATAATGGGCAGGCTATTAGGAGGCAAGGTGTGGCAGTCCTCTGTCTACAGGTAGGCAAGGTGAAAAAGCAAAAGGGAAATGATTAATGTCTCTACATCAAGACTTCCTTTCCCAGCTGCTCTCCTTCTTCTTGCCCCACCCGATTAGTTAGCGACGATGTCCACGTAGACCCACAGGCTGGTGGGGCATGGGGACTTCGTTTACACAGAAGAGAATTTAATATGGAACAATCAAAACAGAGGATCAGGGAGTGCCTGAGAAGGAGACCCGGAGCCGTATCACAGAGCTTCATGGAGGAGAAGGTTCTAGAGGGATCTGACAGATGGCAAGATCACCATCAAGTGGAAACAGTGAGACCTCCTTCCAGGAGGAGGATGGCACGACTGAGGAGGTGAAGGGACGAGAGCAGAGACTGCGCTGAGTCTGGGCAGGTGTGCTCGTAGTAAAGGGAGGACATGGGTGGGAAAGGACACACAGCGCCAGGGGGACTGGGATCTTTGTGGGGAGCCGTCTGCCTTGCTGGGTAACAGGATGAAACGCGCTTACCTGCAGGCAGTAAGTCAAACCATGATCACGATCACGGGAAGAGTGATGACAACCCTGAAGACTCCTGGGAAGGTTCACAATTTTAAAATAGACTGCTCTTAACCCAAATTATCTAGAAACTGATCGGATCTCAGACAGCGGAAGAAGAAGAAAACAGGTGCCCTGGGCCAGAGCCCCAGCCTATTCCCACCCACCTTCCCACACCCTGCCTGGGGTCCACAGCGCCCCCTGGTTCTGCTCAGCTGGGGTCCCCACTGCAGGGCGATGCGCTCTAGGGCACGTTTCCTGCTGCTGCTGCTGCTTCAAATAAGGCCACAGTTGTATTTGGAGGCCTGGACAATGGTGGACATTTTTAGTATCTTTCAAAGTAGGTTATATTAAGTTTTACCTGGTCTGCACTTTTAAAATAACCTGCCACATTCATTTAAAAAACAGCTCTAGTGAATGGACTTAACGTCACTGAATTATGACTTTAAAAGTGGTTACAATGGTAAAGTTATGTGTATTTTTCCACAATAAAAATATAATTTTTTTAAAAACACCAATGTCTTTTTTTTACAATTAACCCTTTTTATTCTTTCTATGTAGAAATATTAAACAAAATACTTGGAAATATGAAATTTGCATTTTTATCAGGTGAGTTTAAACCCTGAGCATTTCTACTAATGTACAGAAACAATAATAATAATAATACCCATGGTACACATTACTCTTACAATGTAAATTTGACAATTTTCTAAAAGATATTTTATTTAATCTTCATTTTACATGATCAAAAGTAGTATTCATAGTAAAGTAACTGCATAAGACACCCAAATGAAAAACTGAGTCTTCCCTAACCAGAAGGTCTTCCTACAATACTGAGACCAAAAGATTAAAAAAAAAAAAAATCCCCCAATCGAAATCACCCCTCAAGCTCTCTGAAATTAGCAGAGAATGTTTGCAGCTGACCTATTTCTCTCCCACACGACTGTGTTGATAATTGACTTTTGTCCCCCAGGGAAGTGCTCAAATATAATTGAGCAGCACCTGCCACACAGAAAGTACAGTTTTATACACCCAATAATTCCCATAAATATTGTACTTAGCTTGGGACTCAAGCACTCTGCTTTCTCATTAATTGCATCTCTCACAGAAGAAATATAATTTACCAGAGCTGAGTTATTATGAACCCGTAGATAAAATAAAAGAAGTATTTTGAATTATAAGATATAAGGCATTTCTATTACTAAAAATTATTGAAAATGATGGCAATGGCCACTTACATTGCTCAGACACTTTTCTTTATCCTGTCGATCTCATTCTATTACATAAATTTCTTCTATAGATGGGAGTTACTCAGTTTTGTTTAATCCTGATGACAAGAAGGCCAAGGTCAGGGATATGATTTTCATGCAGGTCAAACAGTTTTACCCATGCCCCACAAATTCAGCTCTATAACCTGACACTGCAGCTCCAAAATGAACCAAATCATTCACCCCATTTACCACCACAACTTAAAATGCTGTCTGGATCTAGGATTAAGAAAAGGCAAGGCCCTTTCCACAGGCAAGCAAATGTTTGCACATTTAGACCAGCAGCTATGACTGGAAAACCTTCAGGCTGGTGTTGAGAATATGTTAATGAAATAATCCAAAACCAATGCCAAAAGATCACATATTACTGTATGATTCCAGTTACATGAGTGTAACCTGGAATGAAATGTTCAAAACAGACAAATCTATAGACACAGAGAGTAGATTAGTGACTGCCCAGGGCTGGAGGTGGGCTTCCTTGGTGGCTCAGTGGTAAACAATCTGCCTGCCAATGCAGGAGACATGGGCTTGATCCCTGGGTCAGCAAGATCCCCTGGAGGAGGAAATGGCAACCCACTCCAGTATTATTGCCTGGAAAATCCCCATGGACAGAGAAACCTGGCAGGTTACAGTCCATGGGGTCACTAAAGAGTCAGACATGCCTTATTAACTAAACAACACCACAAAGAGCTGGGGCTGCGGGTAGGAAGGAGGTTGGAGAATGATAGTTGATGGGTGCAAGATTTGATTCCAGGGTGATGAAAATGTTCTAAAATTAGATTATGGTGATAACAGAATATAGCCTTTGAATTCCTGAAAGATTACTTCCTTCTTTCTGTTCTGTACACACACACACACACACACACACACACACACATACACACACAAAGAGGCCAAATAATTAAGCCATGACCACAAAGCACTCCAACCTTAACAGTGAAGGTTTTATAATCAGCCTTTGAGTTATCCTAGCCACTGGAGAATGAAGTGGGACAGGATCACAAACTCATCTACATGAGTTATTATGCATTTCTATTACTGCTGGTCCTTCCTGCATTAAAGAAGAAATTGCAAAAAAAATTTCCCTACGAGTTAAAAAAGAATATCATAATATTTAGACACAGTGAACAGTACAAAAGCTTACCATTTCTAGTAATTCTGACAACCTAGGGAAAAAAAAATTCAGATTCTTTTCAAGTTTGTTTACAAAATATTTCATCTCAAAACAAAACAAACAAAAAAAACAGCTCCAGCTATTTAAATTGCAGCCCCAGAGAAAGATACCTCCACCAACAGAAAAGAACATAAAATGAGAAATAAAATAGGCACACTTTGTCTTCCAAGTGATTACAGGGAAATGATCAGAAAGATTTAGTGAGTGTCCCTCATTTTTACAGCCCCACCTAACACTTTCAGTACATAAAGCAACACGCTTTACACCATCCCTTCTGATTTAAGTAATTACCTCTGCTCTGTTTATGGGTGTCATAAGGACAGAGTAAAGAAAGTAGGAAAGTTTACAGAGGCACATGTTGTTCTAGTTAAAATGAAAACCATCTTCAAGGAATTTCAAAGCACCGTCTATATGCCAGGTGTTGGTAATTCATCAGCCTTCTCGCTGTCTGAATGCAGGCTGCAGAAGCACACAGCTTGTCATTACTGTTACTTGAAAGCAGTAAAACCATTCCCTTAAAATTGAATCTATAATTTAGCCTCTTCATGAATTCAGGCTTCTAGTTCTAGCCCTTCCCCTCTTCCTGCCTGAGTTCACATAGTTAAATCCATGTAAAATTCCTGATGCGTAGTCTGTAGTCAAGTTCATAACTTAGACTCTTCAACAACAAAGAGTGTTGCTTCTGCGTTTTCCTGGCTCAGGAAGAAAGAGGGCATGGAACTGTGTGAACGCAGGACCATACCCACCTCTTACATGAGGATGAGGCTTTATGGGGGTGCTTGGGGGATAACAGCCTAGCTCGTCTTATCAACTTGATGGGTTCAAATCTACAGAGGTGTTATCTAGAGAATGTGTGATGTGTGATTGGGGACGCTAAGGAAGTGCTCTGCACGGCTCGCAAAAGAAATACTAGTGCCATACCTGGGCTCAAAGGAAGTAAATGCCATTCAGGGGCTCTGCCTACACAGACAGGGACTCAGAAGATTCTCTCTCACGCACACTCCTGCTGAGAAGGGCGAGCAGGCAGTGAGGGTGGTGCTGTTTCAGGAAGCACTCTGCCATGACCGAGCAGGGGATGGGGCTGCCTGTCCGGTTCCCACAAGTCTGTGGCCATTTCCTGGGGATCAGGGAATCTGAGTGAGGTACAAGCCCAGTCACCCTGGTTCAGGCTTATGCTTCCCTCTGAGTCCAAGCCACAGAAAGGAGACCAAGAAAGGGCCAAACTTGAAGGACAATGATGACCTTGGACAAGGTCACAGCCTAAACCAGAAAAGATGGGTCAGAACTCTATGTGCTGGGCCCAGCTGAGCCCACTGAGTTGGCAGACTCAACAGGGGCCAAGAGACTGATTTCTGCAACCAGCTTTATAACATGGTTGAACAAAGCTACATTCTTTTCCACGCTGCCCTTGCCTTGTCCCTTGATGAAGGAACCGTCTCTGCCCCTTGATTCCCAGGGACGACATTGTCTAAGACAGCATGTGGAGTAATTACAGGGAGAGAATCACAGTGAAGCCAAGGTCATTTTCAGTGTAAGTTTCCATGCAGCATCCTATAATTTTCTAGAAGGATTAAAATGTGAATCAGAATTTATGTAAGCTTCAATAAAATCTTATCAACCTAAACTGAAGGGTAAATAGTTCTTTAATTCTACAAAAATGAGATTTAGGGAACTCAGTGTGTCAAGAACAGAAACTCAGAGAAAAGCAAACTTAACTGGAGAAAAGCAAGCTTAACTGGTTAGCTGTCCAGTAATTAGATTTCTCAATCAGAAGCTTCATAAATTCAGTTCCATTTATTCAAGCCCAAGAGCCAGAATGAAGCACTATTTGCCACCAGAGGCAGAGTTCTTTTTTGCTCTATCAGGTCTCAATTTCAGAAGGTGCATTCCAGATAAAATTCACAAAGAAAAGAGGTATAAACTTTTCCTCAAAGTTCCCTGTTGCTGGATTATACCGTTTAGCAAGGACGGTCTACTTACAGTGCATGGAAAAACTGATTTGGCTGGTGAAAATGATTCACTAGTATCTTCCATGTGGTTAAAATACAATAATGGTCGAGCCAGTCCTGGCCTGTTTTGCTCAGAGTCATCCTCTCCTTTTTCTGCTCTGCTTTCTGTCTCAGGGGGCCACGGCCTGCAGGCGGTTTCCCAGTCCCTTATGTCAGCTGGTGTGCAGCCCAGCCACTGAGAGGCTGGGCAGGGGCGGAGCGGGGAGCAGAAGAAGTGAAGCCAGAGTGTTTCTCCCCACTTTCTCCGCCTCAGACGGCTTCTCTGGCTGTACCCCCTCCGTGCCTCTTGCTCGTATGAACAGCACCCCAGCAGTTCCAGCATCCACCAGGTGATTCTGGCCCCTGCGTTCCAGCGCAACGTCCTCCCCTGTCCTTCTAGCCTGGAGGTGATAGTGGCTTCCAGATGTTACTAACCTCTAAGTTTAGCTTCTAAGCTCTTGCCTCACCTGTTCAATCCTGTCTCTAACTTTCAAGTCCTTTGAATTTTGTTTTGTTTTCTGGTTAGACTGGCTACTAAAATGACTAGAAAGTAAGTAAAGAAACTAACAAAACTCCATGAACCATAAACCATGCAAACAAAAATTCCATCCCATGATAAAACTGGGAAAAATTAAGAGTCTCGAGCATCTCCAGGGGCTGCTTTGCTCTTCATAGTAACCATATAAACTAGGAATATTTCTAGGATCTAAGAGGAGTACGTTTTTTCATGTGTCCATATCCACGTGTGTTTGTGTGCCTGGCTTGATTATTCAGGGATGAAGTGTACTGTGGTGGGGAAACCATAGAATCTGAGCTGGGGTCTCCTGTCTCAGTTCTGCTACTATCTATTGGTGTGACCTTCGTAAGGCCTTATCTCCTTAGGTCTGTATTTCATTCATCTGAAAATGAGGAATCAAAGTACTTTCCCTCCACAATCTCTTCTGTTCTAAAATTCTGTGATTCTAAGCTTATGGATAAATTTTGCACATATGCATGACTTCAAGCATATGATTATTCTTAGAGCTATGCACAAAGCATATACCTTCTGTTGATGAATTTGCATTTCATCAGAGAAATGTGTCTATAACCGGTGCTCAAATTAGAACCCAAAGAATATTTTTGCCAGCTTGCTTTATTTTAGTATCAACTTAGTATCTGAATGTGTTTTAGATCTCTACATATAATGTGGGTTCACTGAGTCATTGTAATGATCATCTGATTAGCATATCTAAAAAAAACACAGAAGGAACCTTGCTTGAAAGTAGATTGTCCCAAAGATGACTGCAAAAATATCTTCCATTCTACCTGCTCCTTTGTAAGGTGACCTTGCTGCACCCCATCAAAAGAGAGTTTATTTTCCTTCCCTTTGAAGCTGGCTGTCCCTTTGATTTATTTTTACTTAAAATTATAACAGAAGTGAAGTCATGTAGATTTTGATATCAACTATGAAGTCTACTGGAGAAGGCAACGGCACCCCACTCCAGTACTCTTGCCTGGAAAATCCCATGGGTGGAGGAGCCTGGTGGGCTACAGTCCATGGGGTTGCTAAGAGTCAGACACGACTGAGCGACTTCACTTTCACTTTTCACTTTCATGCATTGGAGAAGGAAATGGCAACCCACTCCAGTGTCCCTGCCAGGAGAATCCCAGGGACGGGGGAGCCTGGTGGGCTGCCATCTATGGGGCTGCACACAGTCGGACACGACTGAAGTGACTTAGCAGCAGCAGCAGCATGAAGTCTACATGGCTACATAGCTACATAGCTACTATGGCTGCTGCTGCTGCTAAGTTGCTTCAGTGTCCAACCCGGTGCGACTCCACAGACGGCAGCCCACCAGGCTCCCCCGCCCCTGGGATTCTCCAGGCAGGAACACTGGAGTGGGTTGTCATTTCCTTCTTCAATGCATGAAAGTGAAAAGTGAAAGTGAAGTTGCTCAGTCGTGTCTGAATCTTAGCGACCCCATGGACTGTAGCCCACCAGGCTCCTCCATCCATGGGATTTTCCAGGCAAGAGTACTGGAGTGGGGTGCCATTGCCTTCTCCAGAAACTATGGCTACAGGGCTACATAGCTACTACAAAGTCTACAGTCTACATAGCTACATGGACTTCCCTCCTATCTAAGTCAGTAAAGAATCTACCTGCAATGCAGGAGACCTGGGTTTGATCCCTGGGTTGCAAAAATCCTCTTGAGAAGGAAATGGCAATCCACTTCAGTATTCTTGCCTGGAGAATCCTATGGACAGAGGAGCCTGGTGCGCTACAGTCCATGCAGTTGCAAGAGCTGGACACAACTGAGTGTCTAAACTACCACCATGAAGTCTACAGCTTCAGCCTTTACTTCCTGGGATGCTCCTGCTTGGAAACCAGATACCATGTTGTGAAGAAACTCAAGCAATCACGCTGACAGGTTCAGATGGACGGAAAGTGAACCTCTGCCAAAAACTCCACTTGAGTTCTCAGCCAGCAGCCAGCACCAACCACCAACTACACTGTAAGGATACTTCAGACCGTTCAGACTTCTCAGTACCCAGATAACATCACACAAAGAAATGTGTCTGCTTAGTACACAGAAAAAAAAAATTTTTTTATGTTGTTTCTTTAAGTTACTAAATTTGGGATAGCAGTTAGGAGGCAATTTCTCCCCCATTAAATAAATAGTTTAATATTGGAGCAGAACCTCATGCTTAAAATATATCAAGATAGTCTACCATCCTTCCATTTACCCCTTCATTCTTTCAAATCAGAGAAATGTGTCTATAACCAGTGGTTCTTTCAAATATTTATTGAACATCTACTATGCTAAATGCTGAGGAGAAAATGGAGACCAAATGCAGACATGTCTCTGCCCCAGTGGAATCTGTTATCTAGATGGGGAAATGGACATTAACAAAACATGTCATGACATGTTAAATAAATGTTACATAAACAGCGATGGTACTATTGAGAACTAGCACCGTGCACTCTGGGTACTTGGTTAAGGAACTGCCTTTATCAAGGAGATTAGAAAAAGAAGTGAAAACTAAAGTTAGGTTTCAAGGAAGATTATAAAGTCAGCTAGGCAGAGGGGAGAGGCTCCACACAGAGAACTTCACATGTGCGTAGGGCCTGCGGCATGAGGGAGAGTGCTATGTTCAAGATCTGTTTCCAGAACTAAGATCGTGGCCTAGGATAAGGCTGGAAGCTGGTAGGATCCAGGTCTTATAAGACTCTGGAGTTCTCATAACGGCAGTCTTAAGGAGAAGTCAACAAGCCACTCTGATTAGATTTTCCTTTGAACCCCAGAGGAGGAAAAAACTGGGAGTAACCCCAGTGAGAGTAACCTGGAGCACTCTACCACACAAACTCTATGTGCCGTGACCCATGGTATCTCATATACTCAGCACACAGGGGCATTCTGCAGACACCCTAATTCCTTGCTCCATTTCACCATATTAACTGTATACATCTATGTCGCTGTAACTATATCAGAAAATCCTTTAGGTACAGAGGCTGTGTCTCATTCATCTTTTCATTCCTATTCCACAGTATCTAGTGCAGGGGAAGGTACATATCAAATGTTCAGTGAGTGCTTCCTAAAAATTTAAAGCATGAATAAATAATCCATTCATAAATAGCTTGTCAAAAGTGATCTCTTGAGAGAAAATTCTACAGCCTTTCTTGGAAAGCCATTTCAAGGATATCAACACTCTTTGGAAAGTCTTGCTATAAAGTATCATCCCTTTTTAATTGTAGCCAATTGTTGAGTTCAGCCTCCATGAAGACAGAACAGCCCACCACATTTCCAAAGGACAGTCTTCCTGTACCCTTCGAGGATCACTACTGGGTCACCCCTGGAGAAGGAAATGGCAATCCACTCCAGCACTCTTGCCTGGAAAATCCCATGGACAGAGAAGCCTGATAGGCTACAGTCCATGGGGTCCCATAGAGTCAGACAGGACTGAGCGACTTCACTTTCACTGGGTCACCCCTAGTTCTCTCTCTTTTTTGAGGAAATACTTAACCTTCTCACCTTTCCTCAAACAAATCATTTAGTTGCTCCCTGGATTCATTCCAAAACCTCCATCTCTCCTAAACTGTGGAGGGCAGCAATCTAGCAGATCAGCAAATAAGGTCAGAGATGCCTGAGGGGTTTTGTGAGCAGTCCTCAGGGGGAGAGACAGGCTGTCTTAGTCTGTTCATTTTCAGGCCAGCTCATATGTGTGCATGTGTTTGCGTGGGCACATACATACATCTGTGCACATATACACATGAACATTGAGTTTTTTTTACCAGTTCAAACAATAAATACTGTTCTATTTGATGAGTTTGCCAACTGTCCTCTATTCTTCATCGCCAGCCCGGATGTTCCTCTCCAATTCAATACAGTTAAAAAAAAAATAAGTGAAAGCATTACCCCCATATCTTTGTAGATTATATGGCAGATATCTTCACTATCTTCTTCTTGTGCAAAGGCATCAAACAGATTGTGAAATACATCAAGAATTCAAAAACAGTAAATCACTGGTCATTCTACAAATAACAAGTCTCCAGTAACATTAAACAGCCGCTGGTCTTTTTTTAAACAAATTTTTTGGGGGCATTTGGGTGAAAACTTAAATTTAATTTCAAAATACAGTGTTAAAGTTCCATTTGGAATCATTTTTCATCTCTTGTCAAATAAATAAAAATTCCTCAGTTATTTTATCATAGTCATTATAGAAGTCTATATTATGACATTTAAAGAAGATCATATATAGGATGCTTACTGAGCTGTAAGTCCTCATAAAAATTATGTATTATTTCTGTGCAGAAGAATTAGTAAGATTGTGTATATGTTAATAATATCATTACATCAAAATGTCCAAACTTAAATTAGATCATCTTAGTAAACCAACATATCCTAGTCTAGTTTCAGAAAGACTTATGAAATATATTTGTTCCCCAAATCTGTGACAGTTTAAATTACTCCCAAAATTATTCAGCATGAATACTTTCTACATTTTTAAGCTGACACACACCAGCACATTTAACAAGAACTTATATATGCCTTATCTCACTTATTATTTAACTTGAGGAAAGAATAAGATTAATATATTATAAAGAATATTGATTGTGCTTGGAAGAATAAAACATTACTGAAGTGATAGTATAGATAAACTCAAAAGTGTCAGTCAAATGCCTCATGGAATACACTGGTGTATAATTAGTATTTCTAAGAATCTATAGTAAAGAACACTACCAAAAATAGGCATCTACAAAATAAACATAAACAAAATCTCAGTCACATAAGTCAATTTTTGTAAAAGAAGAATGTGTTTGCTTTATTAAATATGTAAATAATCTAAACACTGCAAAAAGGATAGGATACACTTTTTGAATTCAGAATCCAAAATATATTTATTTTAATAATGCACACACTTGCTACTGCTACTGCTAAGTCACTTCAGTCGTGTCCAACTCTGTGTGACCCCATAGACAGCAGCCCACCAGGCTCCCCCGGCCCTGGGATTCTCCAGGCAAGAACACTGGAGTGGGTTGCCATTTCCTTCGCCAATGCACACACTTAGTACTCACTGAATGAAAGAGTAGTTGCAGTAATTTCTGTTCCTGAAGAAAATGAATGCCTGTGTAATAAATATTATGTAAATACGCTTTATGGACTTTTTAGGAGAGGTCTGAGTCCAATTTTGAGTCTAATGCCCATTCCTCAGGGGTAATCTGTTTAAATTGATAATCACTAAAGAAACATAATGCAGCTGCCATCATAGGTTAAAAACACAGTACACGACGATCTGAGTTATTACCTAGAGGGAAAAAAACTTCCCAAGGTCATTCCAGCAGCCCACAGCGGAGCCTGGTGCGATGCCCACGGTCCTCCCAGGGTACCCTGAACGCACACACCTCGAAAGCGTCTCTTCCAAAGAGAAATCAAGGTGATTCCTTTTCGCATGATCTCTCTAGCACCCAGTAGCTATGAAGGAGTGGTTTCTCTGTAGCCCATAGACAGTACGAAATTAAGGACCAGTTTCCTGTGTCAAGGTAAAAGGCACTTCAGCATTCGGTGGAACCAGTGATCTTTATCACACTCAACGCGCGCTAGAACCACGCAGAAGAGAACGATCACTAAGAAAACAAACACGAAGTGTGGCAGCACTCAGACCCCAGAAACTGAGCGCAGGTCTTCGCTCACTTGGATTTAAACAGATCCGGCAGTCTTTCCCTAACCGAGCGAACCAAAGAATAGGTCCCAAAGCGAGACCAAACTTTCTGCTCAAAGTGTCTTTCCTTTGGACCAGAGCTCGGAGATGACAAAGGAGAGTATTCAAAATAGGGCAAAACAGAACAGCTTCTAACAGCCGAATCAAAGCAGTTGTCCGGCGCCCGGGGCTCCGGTCAAGTCACACGCCTTAAAAAGGTTTCCTCGCGCATCGAAGGTGCAAAAAAGAAATACTTCCAGTCTTAAATTCAACTAGGTCCCAGCTGGCTCGCGTCCACACGTACCAACTTCCCGGGACCCCAGGACTTGGGAGCCAGGACGGAGGGAGGAGGCCCAGCCGCAGGGCACGCCGAGGCGGGAAGGGGCGCGCGGGGACCCCGCCCGCTGCGCCCGCACGAGGGGGCCGCGCTCGGCTCCGGAACACCACCCCCACCGCCCCGCGCGCCCGCCTCCTACCTGTCTGAGGATGAAGCTGGTCGAAGTGGTGCTGCCATCGGATCTTTTCAACCTGCTCCTCCGGGTCGTGGTGCCTCGGGCCACCTGCACTCGACACACGGGGTCGGAGAGAAGCGCATGAGGGCGCGGCTGTGGGGAGCCGGGCGACCACCCCAGGCGAGAGTCCGCCTCGGGACCAGCTCCCCGGGGGTTCCCCAGGGCCCGCACCCAAGTCTCCTCCACGGTCGCCACATACAGCCTCCGTCCCACCCACCCACTCAAGCCTCGACGGCTGAAAAGATGCCCGGAAAGAGCCGCCCGCGAGCACCCACCACATCCATTAACAAAGATTCTCGGGGTGCGGGGTCCGAGTCCCCGGCGGCATGGGCTGGGGAAGGCTGCGGACTCCGGAGCGGGAGCGCAGAGACCGGACGAGGTGAGAAGGAGCAGGAGGAGGAGAGAGAAGAGGGCGGGAGGAGAGAGGGCCGGCGCGCAGGGGTGGGGGAGCGGGGCCGCTGACTCCCAGGACCCGCGGCCCCGCTCGCCCGGCGCGAAGGCGGGGCGAGGCAGGGAGGAGGGGGCGGTACCTGCGCGGTCGGGGAGTGCGGCCGGTCCGCGCTCCCGTTCTTGGCATAGGAGGAGGACATGGTTCACAGCCGCATGGCCCGCCCGTGCGCGGCGGGCGGAGGACGGCTGGGCCCCCCGGACGCTTGCGAGCCGGAGGCGGGGGAGGGCGGCAGGACTTCCCCACCCGCTTCGGGACCCGCGCCGGCTCCTGCGAGCGCGGAGACACCTTAAAGGGATCGAGGCGCTCACGCCCGCGCTCGCAGCGGACCTCCAGGCAGCTGCCCCCGCCGGCGGAGGTCCCGCGGAGGGGGGCGTCTCGGGATCTCGCCGACCCAAGCCGATGGAGAGAAGCGCTCTCCCACCTAGCGAGTGCCTTACATCAGAGCTCTCCAATGGAGGAAGGGAAAGGGGGAACCTGGGAGGGGGGTGGGAGGATGAAAATAGTCTGCATAGTTTAAAATGAGACAAAGGTGGCACGGTTCATGAATCAGGACTCGGGGAAGGACACACTGGTGCAGAGTGGCAGGGAGTGGGAAAAGCCGATCCGGCGTGTGTGCGTGTGTGTGTGTGTGTGTGTGTGTGTGCGTGCTCGCGCGCGGGGGTGTGTTTGCTGCACTGCAATTTTAAAAGGGCAAGAGCAGAACCTTTCTTCCGCGACTTCACCCATCAGCCCATTGTGGTAAGGCATGGGGTTCTGTGGTTTGCCTTTTGTCCGTGTGTTTGTATTGTTCTGTAAACTCTAGCTTCAAAACCGCAAGCCGTGCACACCCGGCAGCCCCGGGAGATTCTGCCAACCTGAGTCTGACCGGGGTGCAGCCCGCAGCAAACCGGCGTGTCCTAAGGAGTTTTGAAGGTCACGCAGACGTGCTGAAAGGCAAGAGTTGGCCCTGTGCCTCCCCTTTCTAGGCGGATATCTGTTTTCAAGGGAGAAAACTCATTTTTGAAATCATACATTTTTGGCGTTGTTGGAACCCTAAATTTCCTCCTGCAAAAACATACGAGAGATTAACTGGAGAACAAATAAAAGCGAATTGTGGGGAGGAGGACTTGAAGTAACAAGCAGGAAGAGAAACATGTGAATTCAAAAATAAAGAGACCCTGTTTAATTGTAAATAGTTACCGCAAGAGAAATCCACGAATAAAATTTGCATGGTATCTTAAATTACTACATCAGCCCCAATCACCTTGGGTTCTAGTATTTTTTGAGGGAAACTATATGTCTCTTTTAACGATTGGTTGGCCTTATTGAGGTCCTGATAATGTTTTACCATACACCAGACACTTTCTTTCCATTCCCACCCCCTTCACTTAATCCAGACCTTCAGTTCTTTGTAAGAGTATAATTAGTCTCCTTGCCTCCAGCCTTCCTTGAGCATACACCTGCGCACACACATACCCACACGCTTCATTCTATCTACACACTACAGGCAAAACCATTTTCCTAAAATCTCTTAACTCACTCTTTTCCAAAAAGCACTGCTGATTAAAAAAAAAAAATGTACAATGTGAGTTACATGCCGTTTTATTTGGGGCAAAATGAGGACTGCAGCCTGGGAAATGGTGCCTCAAGTAGCTCTGAGAGACTGCTCCAAAGAGGCAGGGGTGAAGGTCAGCACACATTTGATTCTGGCGAAGGAAGAAATACATGTAATCAAGCACATGTACAGAAGGTTTCTGCTAGTCTCATGAAGCTTTTTGCTAGTGATGAGAAACAATCCTCACCATGAAGGATTTTAGTGCTTTTCTAGATGTGAGGAGACATAAGAATTGGACCTATAAAATGAGATCCTCAAAATACCTATCTGAAGATCTGTCCAGCCAGTTCCCCCACCCCATCCGGAGCACAGAGTGCCTCATTTCTGCACTCCACCCTGAACTCCTTTCAAAGGCTGTTGAAGGTCAGCAGCACAAGCTTTAACCCTTATAGAGGTAGATCGCAAGTGTCAGTTTGTAGCTGATGACGCTCATTGCTCTCAGCAGCCCACAAGGCAGAGTCCAAACTCCTTGGTCCAACAACCAGTCTCCTGCTTTGGTCACTACCGCTTTTGTCCAACTTGATCACTGAACAGCAAGCAGAAAGGTCTACGCATTGCTCAAACACACCAAATACAATCCCTCTTCAGCACCTCTGCCTGAAATGTGTCCTGCCCCCAAACCCACCCGCCTGCATCCTACCCTGCTTCCAAGCCTGCTTCAGCACACTCTCCTTCCACAGAAATCTTCCCTGACCATGCCCTGAAAAACTGGAGCATTTATTCTCTGGGCACTTAGTGCAGGCTGCCTTGGTTTACGTGTTCTCTTTTTGTGAAAATCTAATTCCTAAAATAGATTTTTAGCTTTTTGTCTCCCATTCTTATATCTCATGTTATATTAATAGATATTCCATAAAGTATATGGATAATGCAGAACCCCTTGCTTTAGTTACCGTCAACTCAATCCATTTTTAGTTCTCAGCCATTTTCATAGTTGATACTTAATCAATACTTACAGAGTGAATTATTATGTGGGCACTGGGATTTGAGTTTTCTGGCTTCCTACTGCCTACAGTCTTATGACTTTGAGTTATCAAAAAAGAATCTACAGTGGCATGACATTGAAGAGTTCTCTTTACCTACCTCACAGCAAAACTGGTGAAAATAGCTTCTAAAAAATTCTTTAATCTGTGGAAATGGTACAGAGAAGGGTATGCAGCCACTGAAAAAACATTCATTCAGGAAAATTTACTAAAACTCAGTAAGAAAAGTGAGCTTGTGGTATTTGAACCAAGACTTATTCTCCCCACCCTCACCCCTCACCACCTTCATCTGATTCAGCAAGAGGGAAACTCTGGCTACCTGATGCTGCTGGGAATACAGGGCTCCCTCTCCCTTCAGCTCCCAGCTGGAGGGTTAGTTTCCTGGGAGGGACACGCCATTTATCATCCTGCAGCAGCCACCTGTTGCTGAGGCTAAGTTCCCCTCAAATACAGCAGAGGTGGGGCCTCCTTTCTTTAGCCCAGCCCCCATTTGTGGGATGGGGGCTCTGCCTGGGACACAGTGCCACAGAGAATACTGAGGCCCCAACTGCTCCTCGAGAAACAAGGCAGGAGACCCAGGCTTGCTGCCCCTCCCTACCAAGCACACAGCTCCTAAAGTGAAAATGTCACACAGAGAATGCCATTGTCCTTGCCCCCAGGACTGGAACTCAGAGAATGAAGTTGGGCCCCACTTTGCACCACATACAAAAATTAACTCAAAATGGACCAAAGATCTAAATGAAGAGGTCTTACAAAGAAGTGTAAAACTATTAGAAGGAAACATAAGGGTAAATCTTCACGATCTTGGATTTGGCAATGGATTTTTAGATATGTCACCAGGAGCACAAGCAACAAAAGAAATAAAGTAAATTTGAACTTCAAAATTAAAAATGTCTGAACTTTTAAAATTTTGTGGCACTGTCAAGAAAGTGAAAAGGGCACTATCAAGAAAGTGAAAAGAGAACAGAATGCCGGAAAATACTTGTAAATCATATATCTGGGACAGGATTTGTATCATATATGTGTGTGTGTGTGTATAAATATATATATATTTATTTGTGTATTTTATATGTATTTATTTGTGTATTGTGTATATATATATATATATATAACTCTTATAGCTCAGTAATAAAGAGACAGATGACCCTATTTTAACATAGGAAAAGAATCTGAATAGACCTTTCTCCAAAGGAGATATACAAATGGCCAATAAGCTCATGAAAAGATGATTGATATTTTTAGTCATCAGGAGAATGCAAATTGAAACCATGAAATACCACTATACTATCCACTAAATAAACCTCAGAAAATAATTATTGGCAAAGATATAGAGAAACTGGAAATCAGAAATTCCCACTGCTGGTGGGAATGTAAAATGGTGCCGCTCCCTTGAAAACCAGTCTGGCATCTACTCAAGTGTTTAAACATAAGTTACAAAATGAGCCAGCAATTCCACTCCTGAGTATATACCCAAGATAAACAAAAGCATATGTTTATACAAAAACTTGTACAAGAAAGCTAAAGAAGCATCATTCATAATAGCCAAAAAAGTGGAAATACCCCAAATGTCCACCAGCTGATGAATAAACAAAAGAAACTGTGGTATCTATATACAATGGAATATTATTCAGTAATAAGAAGGAACGAAGTATTGAAACATGCTACAGTATGGATGAGCCTTGAAAATATTAAGCTAAGTGAAATAAGTCACAGAAGGTCATATATTATTCCATTTACATGAAATGTCCCAAATAAATAAATCTACAGAGACTAAAAACAGATTAGTGGTTGCTTAGGGCGGGGGAGGTTGGGAGGTTATTGAAGTGAAGTCAAGTCTACAGGGCTTTTTTTTGAGGCAAAGAAAATGTTAATAAGAATACTGAAAAGCACTGAATTGTACGCTTTTTCATGTTTTATCTATTTATTTTTGCACTGGGTCTTCGTGGCTGCACTCAGGCTTTCTCTAGTTGTGGTGAGTGGAGAAGGCTACTCTGGTTGTGGTATGTGGGCTTCTCACTGCGGTAGCTTCTCCTGTTGTGGAGCATGGGCTCTAGAGCACTGGCTTAGCAGTCGTGGGGTACAGGGCTTAGCTGCTCCGCACGATGTGGGATCTTCCCAGACCAGGGATCAAACCCATGTGCTGTGCATTGGCAGGTAGATTCTTAACCACTGGACTACCCGGGAAGTCCCTGAACTGTACATTTTAAATGGATGAATGGTATGGTATGTGAACTATCTCAAAGCCTCTACTTTGAAAAAATGTTTAGACTTTATAAAAAGTGAACTCAAAACAGATCATAGATCTAAGTACAAAACTTTAAAACTTCTAGGAGAAAAAAATAGGAGAAAATCTACATGACTTTGGGTTTGGTGATGAGGTTTTGGATACACTACTACCAAAAATGTGATCCAAGAAAGTAAAAATTGACATGTTTGGCTTTATTAAAATTAAAAACTACTGCTCTGTGAAAGACTCTGTTAAGAGAATGAAATGACAGAATACATTTCTGGCAGACTACATCTGCAAGACACAAATCCGATATGGAACTTGTAAACAAAATGTACAAACAACTCTCAAAACTCACAGTAAGAAAACTAACAACTCAATAAATGGACAAAAGATTTGAATGGACACTTTACCAAATATAGTAGCAAATAAGCATATGAAAAGGTACCCAACATCATTTATCAACGGGAAAATACAAATTAAAATGACAATACAGTACCAACACATACCTATCAGGCTTAAAAACAATTTTAATTGACAATAGCAATTTTTAGTGAGGATTAGAAGCAACGGGAATTCTTATTCATTGATGATGGGAATACTAAATGGTACAGCCACTATGGAAGATAGTTTGTCAGTTTGTTAATAAGTTAAACACACCAACAGTCCAGCAGTTGTGGTCCTAGGTATTTACACAATTGACTTGAAACCTTAAGTGCACACAAAAAAACAGCATGCAAATGTAGGTAGCAGTTTTATTCATAATCACCCCAAGCTGGAAGCAACCAAGATGTCCTTCAATAGGCAAATGTATCTTTCAAAATATAGTCAATTGTACAATGGAATACTATTTGGTGATTTTAAAAAAGAATTATCTAACAAGCCATAAAAAGACATGGATAAACCCTAAATGCATCTTGTTTAATGAACGAAGCCAATCTGAGGCTACATTTGTAGCTACATAAATGATTACGTGAGTGCTAAGTTGCTTCAGTCAGGTCCAACTCTTTGCACCCCTATGGACTATAGTCCACCAGGCGGTTCTGTCCATGGGATTCTCCAGGCAAGAATACTGGAGTGGGTTGCCATGCCCACCTCCAGGGGATCTTCCCAACCCAGGGATCAAACCCACATCTCTTAAATACTATACATTGGCAAGTGGGTTCTTTACCACTAGTGCCACCTGGGAAGCCCACACAAATGATTATATTTATATGCAGTTTTAGAAAAAGTCAAGCTATAGCAGTAAACAGATCAGTGGAAAGAAGGAGGGCTGAACAGGTGAAGCACAGGATTGTTTTAGGATGCTGAAACTACTCTGTAGGATACTGTAATGGTGGATATTTGACTCTAAGCATCTGTCAAAACCTAGAGAACTTTACAGCACAAAGAGTGAACCTTAATGTGTGCCAATTTAAAAAAAATCGTTTAGAACTTTTGGACATTCCCAAGATGGAGGCAGAAGGTGACAAAAGAATATTATTATTATGACAGCAAACCATGAAACAACTTCACTGAAGGACATGGCGGGGGGAAGGTGCTAGTCTAAGTAATGTTTGAAATGAGTGGAGTCTATGAGACGAAGGCAAAAGGAGCTGTGCAGAAGCAGGACTGCACTGCAGTTGACAAAGTTGTTCCTGGAGGAGGACGGGTTAACAATTCCGAAGTCCCTATACATACATACTGAAATGGAACAATCAGGTAAATGGATGGCAGGTGTTGGGAGCCAGGCTTTCTACTGCTGGAGTGGAAGGTTACAGATGAGCCAGGGGGAGATGTCTAGGATGATCCGTGTGGTGATGGATTAGGGTCAGAGACACAGGTGTGAACTCAAGTGTAGCTTAGTGTGAGATTCAGATGGTTCCATGTAGAAATATGCAAAGATATGCATGGGTTAGCATATACACACTTATTTTCCTGTCCTCGGTTGAGGGCCTAGAAATAACTGCATCTCACTCAGTAGCAACAAATGCATCTAGAATTCAGGTCTTGGTTTTTAATACTATCCTCTAATAAAAGGGCACCTTGAAGAAATGGCTGACTCTAGGAGTAGGGCAGGAAGTATATAAGATAAGCCTGGAGCATTATCATGTCAGAAAGTAAAGAAGTGCTAAAAAAAAAAAGTGACTGGGTATATACATCAAAGGGGCACAGGAGCAAACTGAATTAGCTCTCAATGGCCAAAGTTGGAACAATTTGAGCAATAAAATAAAGTAGTATTGGAATATATCCTAATGTATAAAATAAATATCTATGAGCTCATAGTGATAAAAATAAATGACTGAATAAGTAAACGGAAGAGAAGAGACAAATCTCCCATGAGGAAGAATTCCAAATAATCTATTAGAAACGCCATAGCTACCATGCCTTCCGTGTGCACTGCGCAGTGATCTTCCAAAGAGGGCAGCCTGGCCAGGAGCAGTGGAGAAAGGCGACCAGCACACCTCAGCCAGGTGTTCAGGATCAGCATCACCTGGCCAGGATGACAATACATACTCTTGACATCACAGGAGGGCAAAGGCATTTTACTTTTAGGGCCTTCTAAAAGTCCAAGAAACTGTCACAGCCAAAAGAAGCCTGAGGGGATGTGATGACTAAATGGCATGTTGTATCCTGGATGGGATCCTAGGACAGAAAAAGGACATGAGGCAAAAGCTAAGGAAGTCAGAATCAAGTACGGACTTAAGTTAATAATAATGTATCAATACTGGTTTTAGTGGTAACAGATGTACTTCAGTAAGGTAAGATGTTTTTAATAGTCTGTATCATCTTTACAACTTTTCTGTACATCCAAAACAATCCCAAGATTAAAAAAAAATTTTTAAGTCTAAAATTTTATAGCTGGAAAGGAACTCAGTAACCATTTAGAACAAACCCCACTTTTAGCAAATTAGGAATCTGATCTCAAGAGAATGACTTACTCAAGAGCAATTGACCACTATTATACTGTCTTCCTTCCTAAAACGTTGAATGCTGCTGAATCACTTTGTCAGCTGCAAATACTCTTAAAACTTTATTCTGTCACTTAAATACATTTTGCAAAGTGTTTCCTACAGTCAAAATTCTGTCTGAAGTACTGTTGAAAAAAGACACATACACAGCTCAGAATTGTAAGATGTCAGTAATTTCATATTTAAAAATAAAGTCACAACACATTTTGTCTAGGGTCCATGCATCTAGGAAAATATTATTTGTATTTTTAAGCTCGGAGTATACAAAAATCATAACAGTAGCGCATGTACTCAATCGCATTCATAGGTTTGTGTAATTAACCTTTCACCTTTATGTCATGACAATCCCACTGTAAATTTCTGAATTTTTGTCTCAGGAGGATCTACTTTGTCTTGTAAAGAATTTATCCAGAATTACCTCTTCTCCTCCCCTTCTCCCCTAATACTCTGGTTCAAGCTTTGAAAATCTGTTCCAAGGTCACATAAGGCCATGGACCTTCAGGATATTCAAGATTGTTATAGAGTCAAAAATTGGAAAAAGTCTACTTTCTTAACCCTAAAAAGCTTATATGCTATAAAACCCAATGAAAATATTGTTTTCTGGATACAATTTTAAAGAGTACAAATGATGCAGATAGTAATGGAAGTAAATTTTTAGGTTTAAGTTTGAAGCATAATTACTGTGAAGATGACTCACACATCTTGTATGTGCACAGTTGCTCAGTCATGTCCGCTCTTTGCCATCTCATGGACTGGAGCCCACCTGGCTCCTCGGTCCATGGAATTTTTCAGGCAAGAATACTGGAGTGCATTGCCATTTCCTTCTCCAGGGGGTCCTCCCGATCTAGGGATCAAACCTGTGTGTCTCTGCATTTCCTGCTTTGGAAGGTGGATTCTTTACCACTGTGCCACCTGGGAAGATAAAGTGGGGTGCTGGTATTGAGATGCTGGTAATGTAGAGTAGGGAAGTCACTCAGTCATGTCCGACCCTTTGCAACCACATGGACTGTAGCCTACCATGCTCCTCTGTCCATGGGATTTTCCAGGCAAGAGTACTGGAATGGGTTGCCTTTTCCTTCTCCAGGGAATCTTCCTGACCCAGGCATCAAACCCTGGTCTTCCACGTTGTAGGCAGACACTTTTACCATCTGAGCCACCCAGGGAAGTCATTGAGATGCTAACTATTAGCTAATTAAAATTTTTTACTTTTTTTTTTTTTTACCAGTCCTATTTGTCATCTTTGCTTTAGTAACACATTTATTTATTCATCTTTAGCTATGCTGGGTCTTTGTTGCTGTGCGTGGCCTTTCTCTAGGTGCAGCGAGTGGGGGCTGACCTTTGTTGTGGAGCTCGGGCTCTAGGTGCAGGGGTTTCAGTAGTTGTGGCTCACTGGCTCTAGACTGCAGGCTCAGTAGTTGAGGCGCCTGGGATTAGTCGCTCCAAAGGCGTGTGGAATCCTTCCAGACCAGGGATTGAACGTGTGTCTCCTGCAATGACTGGCGGATTCCTAACCACTGGACCAACAGGGAAGTCCCAAATCTTAGTGGATTACAATACCATGGATCCCATGTTTCTGGTCCAGCTGATGGCTTGTCTCCGCTTGTCTTCCTATTCCCAGGTCCAGGCTAAAGAAGCAGCCACATCTGAGATGTACTAGCTCTGAAAAGAGTAGGAACCAGAGGGCTATAGGAATTTTGAGATGCCTCTTTAAGCTTCTGCTTGGGTGTGGGCATTTGTTGCACCTGCTCACATCCCATTGGCTAATACACGACATGCAACCATTACAAAAATCACCGCATGGAAACATACTACTCCAGAAGTCAAGAGCATGGGCAGATATGTACAAGCCTCTTCCAGGAAAGGGGGGAAGCAAAAACCTACAAACAGCAATACAACCCTCCACCTGAAGGATCACTTGGAAGTGGAATATCCAGTATTGTCAGGACCAATGCATAGCATTTTCTTGTTCCTTAATCTCCATATTGTGCTGCGTCTCTTGTTAATGTCATCTGCTCAGATGATCTATAATCTTTCTTTTTAGAAATATTTGGGTGCATCAGGTGTTAGTTGCCACACGCACACTCCTTGTTTTTCCTAGCTGTGGAGTGCAGACTTCTCTCTAGTTGTGGCACACAGGCTCAGTAGTTGCAGCATGTGGGCTTAGTTGCCTCATATCATGTGAGTCCTTAGTTCCCAGGCTAGGGGTTGAATTCGCCTCCCCTGCATTGGAAGGTGGATGCATAACTATTCGACCACCAGGGAAATCCCGACCAGGACCTTTCTGTCTTCTAGGTGACTCCTTTATTTATTGTTCGGCATAACCACTCACTCTTTCTCCAGTCCATAGCAAGGTCTGTGATGCACTGTTACCTGCCATGAGTCATAAGGAAATATTCATTGGGCTTCTGCTCTGCTGCAACCCCTGGGCTCAAAGTAGAGAAATGAACATATTGTCCTGGAAGGCATCCATGAGTATTATTTGCTGAGCACTGGAAACACTATTTTTTTTTAAGAGCTACTGACCATATTGACAATGACAGGGCCCTTTGTCTCTTGATAGTTAAAATGGAATAGTCCCTGGATTGGAGAAGGCAATGGCACCCCACTCCAGTAGTCTTGCCTGGAAAATCCCATGGACAGAGGAGCCTAGTGGGCTCCAGTCCATGGGGTCGCTAAGAGTCAGACACAACTGAGTGACTTCACTTTCACTTTTCACTTTCATGCATTGGAGAAGGAAATGGCAACCCACTCCAGTGTTCTTGCCTGGAAAATCCCAGGGGTGGGGGAGCCTGGTGGGCTGCCGTCTATGGGGTTGCACAGAGTTGGACACGACTGAAGTGACTTAGCACCCTGGATTCTAAGATAATTTGGAGTTTAAGATGCATCACTGGTAGAATAGCTTTAAGGGAAGAAAATTAAGTCCTACAATACATACCCATCCACTGTAAAATAAAATACATCCTGATTTCATACATGTTAAAGTGGAATCATTACAATAAACAAGTACAAGGATTAAAAAAAAAAGATGAAGAAAACTCATATTTTTTGAATGGCAGGCATTGTGAGGTGCTATGCAGCTCTCCGCTAAATCAATTTTTATTCTTCATTCCAAAAATATCTTATATGCCTCTGCTAGGCCCTGTGAATACACCAATGAGTAAAACAAAACTCCAAGTTCTGAAAGATTTTGTAGATCTAGTGAAGGTAATAATATTTTCAGATACAAATAGCAGAGCCCTACTAACAGAAACCTAGACAAATAAGGGTAATGACAATTCCCCCCCCCCCCCCCCCCCCCCCCC